>JAAALK010000290.1:50702773-50964197 GCA_019279435.1 Zizania palustris | reverse complement strand
TTTAATTAGCTTTTGTAATCTGGTTTGCTTTAATATTCAGTTTAATCAGAGTTTCATTTTGAACACATTCTGAACTTACAATAGCAAAACTTTGAGTTTGAAACTTCTGAACTCTAAATTTTGAATCAAGTTTCTGGATATTTACTATTTCTAATCCAGGAAGTTTCAGAATGTGCAGTTGTAGTTTTGAATGTTTGTTTAGAATCTGAATTAAAGTGAATAGTAACTGCAATATGTTTTCTGGTCTGAATTAAATTGTTTGAGTCCATCTCTGATTCCAGAAATGTTTGAAACTGTTTCAGTTCAAAATTACTTCTGAATTTACTGTTCATCTTCAGAAGTATATTTGAATGTGTATTAGAATTAGTTTTTGGATCAATCTGAAATTGTTGTTTTGCTAAGAATACAACACAGCTAATATTCCTGAATCATCTATATTCTTGACAATCCTCTATGTCTTGTTTGTGGTTTGGATTCTATTCTATTTATTTTCTAGTTTCTGTAATCAGAGCAATCTCTGCTAAATTTCATCCAAGACATATTGTTTACAAGAATCTAATCTTCTTATTGTTCCTGAAATATTTTGTTGAGCAGTGTATTTGTTGGTTGAAGTTGATATTCAAGTTGAATGTGTTTAGATTTTCAGTTTTGAGTCTATGAAGTTTATCTATGTATTGTTTATCATTTGAATCATCATTCTAGAAAGTTTAGTCTAGTTCTGAACAAATTTAAAATGTGTAAGTTTATATTCTGATCGTGTCTGAAAAGTCTGAACTCTATCGATCATTCATTGACTGATATTTCTCTGTTGGTAAACCAAACTCTGATCTAGACTTGTTATTTCGGTAAACCAATTGCCGATAGAGAATCTCGACACGCCAATCTCTGATTTAGACCAAGGGATATCTCCTTGTATATCCCTCGTGACCTCATCTATCACTAAGGCAAATAGATAAGGGCTCAAAGCTGAACCTTGATGTAGTCCTATGTTAATCGGGAAAACATTTGTATCACCATCAGTTGTTCGGACACTAGTCACAACCTTGTCATACATGTCCTTAATGAGTGTAACATACTTTGTTGGGACTTTATGCTTATCCAATGCCCACCATATGAGATTCCTAGGTATTTTATCATAGGCCTTTTCTAAGTCGATAAAAACCATGTGCAAGTCCTTCTTCTGCTCCTTATACCGCTCCATGACCTGTCTTATTAAAAAAATTGCTTCCATGGTTGACCTTCCAGGCATGAATCCAAATTGGTTCATGGTGATATGCGTCATTCCTCTTAGGCGATGCTCAATAACTCTCTCCCAAATCTTCATAGTGTGGCTCATGAGCTTAATCCCTCGATAGTTGGTACAACTTTGAATATCTCCCTTGTTCTTGAAGATTGGTACTAATGTACTCCTCCTCCACTCATCGGGCATCTTATTTGATCGAAAAATATGGTTGAACAACTTGGTTAGCCAAACGATAGCAATATCCCCAAGGCATTTCCACATCTCTATTGGGATACCATCCGGACCCATCGCCTTGCCCCCTTTCATCCTCTTTAAAGCTTCTTTGACCTCTGACTCTTGGATCCTGCGTACAAAGCATCTATTTAAATCATCAAAGGAGTCATCCAATTGGGTGTCCATAGTCTCATTCACACCATTGAAAAGATTGTCAAAATACCTCTGCCACCTCTGTTTGATGTCTTGTCCTTTCACCAAGAGTTGATCCATCTCATCTTTAATGCATTTAACTTGGTTGAGGTCCCTTGTCTTCCTTTCCCGAATCCTAGCCATCTTATAGACATCCTTCTCCCCTTATTTTGTACTTAGTCTTCGGTAAAGATCATCATAGGCACGACCCTTTGCATCACTCATAGCTCGCTTAGTAGTCTTCTTTGCTACCTTATACCTCTCTATGTTGACCGCGCTCCTGTCATAGAACAAGCTCCTGTAACATTCTTTCTTCTGCTTTATTGCCTTTTGAACATCCTCGGTCCACCACCAAGTATCTTTAGGTTCACCTCTGCTCCCTTTGGTCACTCCAAACACTTCTGACGCCACCTTCCTAATACAAGTTGCCATCTTCACCCACATGTTGTTTGCATATTCTTCTTCGGACCAAGCGCCCTCCACAGAAACTCTTTCCTTAAAAACTTCGGATGTCTCCCCTTTGAGTTTCCACCACTTCGTCCTCGCAATTTTGGCTTGTTTATCCCTATGGGTACGGATCCGAAAACGAAAGTCAGCCACCACAAGATTATGTTGGGGCACAACACTCTCTCCAGGTATCACCTTACAATCCAAACATGCTTGTTTATCTTCTCTCCTAGTGAGAACGAAGTCGATCTGGCTCGAATGATGACCACTACTAAAAGTCACCAAATGAGAATCTCTCTTTCTGAATAAAGTGTTGGCTATAACTAGGTTGTAGGCTACATCGAAGTCCAAAATATCCTCTCCTTCTTGATTTCTACTACCATACCCGAAACCTCCATGAGCCAGCTCATAACCTGCCTTTGTTGAACCTACATGACCATTGAGATCTTAAAAAGAAAAATTAAAATGAGCACAAGCACCAAAAGTGGAACAAGAAACATTACTTTAAAGGGAAACGCAGAAAAGTGGCTAAACGAGTAGCCAGAGCTTTTGTGGCCGCCCTCAATGACATCAACGGTACATCAAGCGAGGAGCCAAGCTCGGAGGAAGAGGAGCCTCCCAAGAAGGAGAAGATAGAAAAGGAGAAGAAGACAATGGATCTCACCGACCCGTGCTTCGTGGTCGACGGCAATGATAGCAGCGACGAGCTCGACACTTCTGAGGTATATCTATTCTGTGATCAGATTTTTGTTCAAAATGATGAATTGCATGCTGCTGTCTGTTCACAAGATAGAATACTTAAACTTGCTGCTAAAGAATGAAAAGAACTAAAACTCAGACTTGAAACTATTTCAATTGAACTTGCAATTTTGAAATCTAAGTCTAAGGATGTCGAATGTGAGACATGTCTTATTGTTACGAATGAACTTGCTCAGCTGCGTTTTACACATGCTCAAACTATTGAAAAACTTGAATTGACTGAAAAGCAGCTTTTGGTGGTGGAGTCTAGTCCTGCTGTCATCAACAAATGCCTGAACTGACCTTTACTTGTTGAAAGCATTAATTTGAGAGATAGGCAAGTTGATGAACTTGAGGCTAGATTGGAGAGTGCTGATTGTTCTAAGGATGTGCAGCCGGCGTGTCCCACCTGCATCACCCTTAAGGACCAACTCAGTTTTGCTAGAGAGCAAGTTGAAAAACTGAAATGTGAAAATGAGTATCTTTTCTCCGTGGTGGAAAAATGCATTGAAGGTAAGGGTAGGATGGATTTACTTTTGGCTAAAACAAAATTGTGTGCTGACAGGGCAGGGTTAGCTCTCAGGTTGGGATATGCGAGAACTACTCCAAACACTTTGAGTGAAACTGTGTTCACTCCTCCCACTACCCTTGAGAAAGAGAGAGCCCAATTAGACACCGATCAGAAAGCCAAGAATCCTACTCAACCTACAAAGAATGCTCTTCGTCCACCAGATGAACCTCCTCAGCAAAAGCGCAAGACGACTGTGAGATTTTCCCCTGAGACCCATGCTCACACACCCAAGAGAGTGTATCACTGCTCCTATTGTCATCAAGTGGGTCACTTGGTTGGGTTTTGCTTTCGTCGTATCAGGGATGAATGACGTTCTTTTGCAATGGACTTTCAGGACATCCATTACCCATCTTTAGGTATGCATGAGTCTGCTTTTCGTTCTTATCTTGATTTTGAGGCCCCACATGGTTTCATGAGAGATTTTGCGTGCTAGATCGCGTGTAAAAGGCTTTGATTCTCGATAGGTTGGGAGACCTCGCCGTTTTCAAGGATCGCGTTTTGTAGGTAGACCTCGCACTGTTTATCATGGTTCATACCCTGTGCATGATCAGTCTACTACTTTGCCTGGTTCTCGAGTTTTACAATACTGTATTCCAAAACGGTTTTTCACTCACCCCAACAATGAGCATTCGAGATTTGCTAGCATGTTTTGAGGGGGAGTTGTGTTCCACTACTTGAGCTTCTGTTATATGATTAATTGCTTTTACATATACATGCTTTGCTATGCCTTTGACGTATTGTCTTTAATACTACTGAATATACTTGATTTGGATACATCTGATAATTGTCATGATCATGGCTTTTAATTGTGAAAATTTGAAAATGATCACTGCTTAGTCTAGAAAATAACATGAATAGGTTGAGTGCTTTTGCTATCTTTTACTTACCTGATAGCTAGGTCCTTTTCACTTGGATGCTAATACACAACTTGATCAGTTTACAAATAATATTGTGCTAAAAATTAAAAAAAATTGAAAAATGATTGAAAATGAAAATGAGTGATATTCATGTTGTTGTGTGCTAAAATTGAAAAGATCCAGGTGGGTTTGCTTTGTAACACTACTTTGTTCTGGACGACTTACCATAACACTTTGGTATGAACTAGGACATTGAAGTGTTTGCCGAGATCATTGCTTTAAGCTTCTAATGGTTTCAACCTAGGCTTAACATGGTCGGTTAGCATAAGGTTGACATGCAAATAACCCCTGGCACAAAAATGAAAAATTCAAATTCATTGCATATCAAGTTTGTTGAAGCTCCTTGCAATGGGATATGCTTATCTGGTTTAAGCTTGATTAGCTTTTGCATCTCATGCCTTACCATGCCTAGTATGCTAGTCTAAGTAGTAATGCTTTTATTTGCTAAAAACTGAAAATGCTTGCTCATGCTTTTGTTTAGATGGTATACATCTGAGTATTTCATACAGTACTTTAAGACAATATTCAAAGCAAGTGCTTGTTTGTACAGTAATTGGAGTTACTCATGTTTCAGAAGCTTGCATCTACACTCTACCCTCACTCCCTCTTTGCATCTTTTTATCCCCTTGATGCTTGCATTGCCAAAGGGGCATAAATAGTTTACATGATGCTTTTGAAGGATTTTGGATTGCATGGTTAAGGGGGAGTAATGGCTTTCATCATGCCTTGAGATGTTTTTGCCAAAATGCTTTGTTTTGCATGCACTCATGCTCAAGAGGGAGATCTTTTACTCATCATGCTATGAGATGTTTTTGCCAAAATGCTTTGTTTTGCATGGACTCATGCTCAAGAGGGAGATCTTTTACGAAGTGACATGTTTTTGCTCTTTTATGAGTTTTTATGGTCACTTGTTGAGGAGCCATGTTGAATAGCGTAGGCCTCATGGCTCCAGAAGTGATGAGTTATTGTCAACGATAGTCAAAGAGGACAAAAGAAGAGGAGATCTGCTGTTTGTTGGGCCGCTTGTGACTCGGGTACACGGGCAGCGAGCGACTGTCGGGCAGAGGAGGCTGCGAAGTCGGGCTGGCCCAATCCGGGTACATGGGCCAGAAGCAGTAGAAGACCCACTGGGTTGTTGACCAGGGTTGACTCAGGTACACGGGCGGTGAGTGATTGCCGGGCTGAGAGAGCTGCGGAATCGGGCCGGCCCAATCCGGGTACCTGGTGCAAAGTCGGTGGAGGCTTTGTCAGTTTCGGCGCAAAACTGACGACCGTCGATCTTGTATCTGACTGTCCAGAAGAGAAGCCGTAGTCGCTACGAAAGCTTAGCTTCCGGATAAGTCATCTGTAACTCTAGGCCCACAGTCAGTCAGTCGTGTCTGTAAAAATTCCTAAGGGCAGTAGAGTCTTTTCCTTTATTCTTGCGTCTGTAAAAGAAACCCTAAGGGGCTGGTGGAATATTCCTAGTGGTGGGCAGCCTATAAATAGGACCCCAATCCCTAGGGTTGGACTACCCTTCTAGAAATCACTTTTTCCATCATTCCTTGGGTCATCTTTGTTTCCTGCGTACTCTCTCTCATTCATGTTTCTATGCGCCGCCAGAGGCTTGTTTTCTCCTTGCATTCATTTTGTTCTTCATTAATGCAGTGAGATTTTGTTCTCTGTGAGTACGAAGCGTGCATTTATTCTTTGGGAATCTGAATCCCTGCGTACTGTGTGCGTTTTTGTTCACTGGTTGCTATGCTGTTGGCTGTGTTCTTCATGCAAGGTGTACTAGTTCTTGCTGTTGCAAGTAGTACTACTACACTGTAGCCACAGTACACTAGTGCCAGCTTTTTACTTCTACTGCGCAGCTTTTTGATCGAAGTTATCAGGCCCTGGCAACTTTTCTGACTGTTTTCTGGCGAAGCCATCCTCTCTGTTCGAAGCCCCTCAACTCCGTGAGGCAGGCTTCGATCTGACATACTCGAAGGCTTCGTTCAAACTTCGATCTTCGTTCTGTGTCCTGAGTTGCTAGCTGGGAGGTACTTTTTGAACGGACAGCGTCGCATACTTCGAACCATAGTGCGAAGGTACTCCGCCTCGAGCTCTTCGAAGTCCACACTTCGATAGGTTTCGAAGTTGGCTTCGAAGCTTGTCGTTTTGTCAGGCTTCGCTTTGGTTTCTCTGTCACGTGCCAGCCTTCGCTTCTCTTTTCGAAGCTTGCTCTTTTCAAAGGTAGAGTGTAGGCTTCGAATTTGGTGCCCTATCGTGTGACAGGCTTCGCTTCTTTGTTCGAAGGTTGTCTGTTTGTGTGTTGCGTTCGAAGTTTTCTGTTCGAAGGTTTGGCTTCGAAGTACTTGGTTCGAAGCTGTGTTCGAAGTCTTGCCTTCGAAGTACATACTTCGAAGTAGGCTCCGACTTTGTCATACTTCGCTTCGAAGCATACTTCGATTCCTGCCACTTCAAACTAGGCTAGACCAAAACATACCTTCGGCATTTTCACACACCTTCGACAGACTTCGACTAGCGAAGTAGACCTCGTCCTCTGACACAGGCTTCGACACTGCGAAGCAGGCTTCACCCAGCGAAGCAGGCTTCGCCCAGTTTCGAACAGGAGACAGATTCGAACAGGTAACTTCTCTTCTCTCTCATAGAGCACCAAGATTGCTTTACTGAGAAGTTTGTCTTGCCTAGTCTTGCATATACTGTTTATCTGTCTATTAGCACTGCCTTGATAGTTCTTTGTTTGTCATTAGCTGCTTCTAGGCTAGATACCTTTAGACTTAGGCTATCTGTTTATTTTCTGCTGCTTAGTCTTTTGAGGTGCGTTTGGTGTTGGGAGGAGGCCATTGATTCGAAAGAATTTTTAGGCGCCCATTCACCCCCCCTCTGGTCGCTACTTTCGGTCCTACACTTGTGCGCTTAACTTGAAATCTTCATCATGTTTTTGTTTGGGTTGTGTTGGCGTAAAAGATTATGCTAACAGGTTTCTGTAGAATAGAAACTAACAAACGAAGTATTTGCGAAGTGAACTGTTCTAAGCCTCCAAAAGGATAACAACTTAGAATAGCTCGAATGTGTGTATTGAATAACTTGTATTCGGTCCCTATTACAGGGTTAAACGGGGGGTATTTATAGGCCCAAACATTAAGGAAAAGACCTATTTACCCCTCTGTTACAACCGACATAGTGGAAACTATTCGGTACCCTTGATAGGGCTAAAATGGTAAAAGACTAATCTAATAAGAAAAAAGATAAGTCTTCCATCTTAGCTGGCAAAAAAGATCTCAAAGAGCATTAGTTCGAAGATATACTCCGAACCAATGCCTATCTTCGTACTTCGAGCTTGACTCAGAACATCTTCGAAGATGGACGTCTAGAAACCTTCGAATCCATTATCTGCCTTTGTGCTGTTACGGCAATAACCCTGAGGATGGAATATTTTCCCCCAACAGTAGCCCCTCGAATACGCTTCTCCGTTAACCTGTAGTGTTAGGAGAGCAGTATACGGAAGAAAAAATAACCAGGCGTAGGGGTTATTAGATTTTAATTTATCTCCGAAATGTATGGAGATATAAAACTCCGAATCAGTCTTAAGACAATTACTTTCGAACTATCTTAGAACTGACTCAGGAAGTTCGAAAGCCTTTTAGACTTAGAAGAAATAGCCGTCAGCTTCCTTCTTCTAACGGACTGCAGAATGCGTTAATTTCGGAGAAAAGTAACGGGCAGGAATGCGAAACGGCATGGACTAACGGTAAAAAATGTAAAGTCTAGGCTATAAATAGAGGGCCTAGAGCTTTCCTGATTACCTTTCCGCTGCTCTCTTGCAAGCAAACACCCTTTGAGCCCTTTGATCCCTAGCCTCCATTTTTCCTCCAAAGCAACCTAGTAGCTCCAATGGCGAAAACCAAGAGTTCTGGAGCCCCTTCGGCCTTGGATCGGCAGCAGGCGACTGCAGCAGCGGCGGCTGCGGAGTTGGCGATGGCAACTCCAACACCCGCAACAGCATCCATGGCGGCAGGAGGGGGAAATCCCCAAAATGTTGATGATCAAGGTCTCTGCCCGCCATCAACGAAGTACTTGGATTAATCCTTCCAACTGGGACCTTCTACCTGCAAGAGAGAATCACTGGCGGTCGCAGTAGAAGGGAAGATTAGTACCGGAGTCATGATCTGGAAACCTGGAAAGGAACTCATCTCGTCGCCAAGGCCCGGAGAAGTGGTCGTCTTCGAAGCCTTCTTCGAAGCCGGCTTAGGCCTTCCGGCAGTGGACTTCTTGGCCGAGGTACTTGATTTGTTTCACGTCACCCATCCTCAACTTTCTCCGAACGCAGTAGCTGGCTTAGCTATCTTCGAATGGGCGTTGAGAGCCGAAGGCTGTGAGGGGAGGGCAAAGATCTTCACTGCGCTACACAGAGCTTCATGCCAGCCAAAAACCTTCGTAGGCCCCGGAGGTGAAAAAGTGGTAGTAGCCTTCGGAAGTATTAACTTCAGGCTTCGGGATGAATACGCCCTTCAATTTCCCGCTAAGGCCATCAATGCAAGATGGTATACCGACTAGATCATGAGATGGTTTTATGCCGAAGTTGGGGCGAGCAATCCTCTGGCCGGACCTCTGAAAAACATCCAATTCCGGAAGGAAGCCCTAGTGCATCCAGACCAAGGTCAGCTCGAAGCTTGACTTAGCCTACTTCAGAAGATCAGTCGAAGGTTGAGTATGCGAGACTTAGTCGAAGAGTTCCTCGGGTTACAAATCTCTCCGCTGATGGCCAACTGGCCTATCATCTTCGAAGAGGATTCGGAAGGCGGTCTCCGAAAAATCACTTCGACTTCGAGTCCTGCAGGTAACTTCGAGGACAACATGTATTATGCATATTCATTCGAAGAAATAACTAACTTGATTCATTTTTTAGCTTCTCCAGCCCCTATTACTTCGGAGCAAATCGTAAGGGCTTCGGAGAAGATTTTGGGCGCTCCAACTCCGACCGAAAAGGAATGGAGAATCAAGTTGGTCGGGAGTTGGGAAAGATTTAACAGGGTGTGGGGAATGCTGGAAATCGTTCCGCCCCTTTTGATGGATTGGGTACCTTCGGAGAAAGGGCCCCAAAAGAGGAAAGCCGAAGCTGGGACTTCGAGCTCCGCCAAGACTCCGGTCAAGAAGGTGACTCGGAAACCAAAGAATCCCGCACCTTCGAGCCCAAGGGCTTCAGTCTCTGACTCCCAAGAGGACGAAGGGAGATTGCTTGTGCGTCTGATAGACGAAGATGCATCTCAAAGGACTGCACAAGCCGAAGTACCTGCAAACGTGCCGGAGTCTCGAGATAACCTTGAGCAACCAAGGACTTCGGCAGTTCAAGAGGATTTACCACAGGGCGAAGTTCCCGCCGATGAAGGCGGAGTCGAAGTTACTATGGCTTCGATTCCTGAAGAGGCAACAAGGACTGCTCAGGAAAATGTTCCTGCAGTCGAAGATTTAACGGCTGATTCGGACGAAGATCTCGCCTTCGATCCACCGAACAGTCCAATGATTACCCCCCGCCAAAATGTCGAAGGTAGACTTCGAATAATTCTTTCATGTTTATTTTGTGTATTTATACAATGTATAATACTTTTGTTTTTTATAGAGTCCACTTCTGTGGAAGAAGTCCGACAGGAAGAAATAATTCCAGGACCTTCGATGACTTCGGAGCCAATCCCAAGAGCCACTCAAATGGGACCTGGAAGAGGCAAAAGGAATATAGAACCCCTCCCTGCTGCGAGTTCCGAATCAACTCCGTCTGATTCAACAGACGAGAGTCAATCTTCCGAGGAGGGCCAGTCTCCAGGGGCTCCGAAGACTACTGGCCAACACTCCGGCCCTTCGCTGGACGAAGATGACCAACAGGCGATAAGTATGCTCCCCCTTCTAGCTCCTTTCTTAGGGCAAACAACTGGTCTTCGGACTTTGCTCGAACCTTTGGATCGAGCTAGCCGCGACATAGGGGAGACCAACTTAGTGGCCATTCTAAGTAAAGTGGACAGGTCGGAGCTCAACGCTGCTATAGAACGCGCAGCTTACCAGGTACGAAGTATCTGTGAAATAACATAGAATTTACCTACAAATAAATGTTTACCTTGGTTTTTTCTTTTTGCAGCAAACAGTCTTGGCCCGAGCTGCGAATATATCGACTGATCAAGAAATCGCTCGTCTTCGGGAGGAAAATAACATCCTTCAACGGAATCTTACCATCTCCGAAAGCCGAGTGGTTCAGATGGATAATATAGTGTCAACGGAGCACAGGGCCAGACAAGGTTTGGAGGCTGCGAATAAAGAGCTCGAAGCAGAAAGAATTGTGCTTCGAGCAGAAATTGAAAGAATGCGGGCGGAGCACGCTACTGCGGGGACCGAACTTGTCAGACTCCAAGAGGAAGCTAGCGAGCTTTTGAACCAAAAGAATACCTTGACTACCGAAACTGCTAGACTTTCTGGAGTTCTGGAAGAAGTAACTTCGATGAAGGACGCACTGATTGAAGATAAGCTGAAGTCCGAGAAGGTAGCTGCGGAAGTTATGAATCAGCTGCTAGGTGTCCTGGAGTACTTCGGTACTACTGGGACACTTCCTTCTGATGATAACATTTCTCTTCTGCACCGGTTGAAAAGGATTCAAGGAGTGGTGAAGCAGATGAAGACAACAGGCATTTGATACGGAGAACTCTCCGGACAAGTGGCTGCTATTGGCCTACCTCGTTACTACGAGGATCTGGGCCGATCGATAACTCCGGGCGCAGGAGAGGGCCCAATTACCTTCGACGACGAGCTGCTTCTGACTCCTTCCGAAGGTGTGGCTGCTGCCTGGCAAGCCTTCCAAACTTCATGGAGAGCCGAAGGTCGCTCTGCGATCAAGGCTTGGATCGACGAAGGTCAACGCCAAAAGACAGTTCGGACCCAAGCTTCAAGCAGTCAGCCTCCTCCGAACCCGCAGGTTTAGAAACGTCTTAGGATTTTTGGTTATGTAAAGCTTTGTCCTTATGAACATTTATCGATGAGAATTTGTTTATCATATTTTTAGGCTTTGCCTCATACGGAAGATATCGAAGTGTTAGACATTAACGACGAACTTCGCTCATTATGGACCACCTTCGATCTTTTAAAAGCTTATAAGCGCCCTCGATTTTTAGTTCCTCGAGATAGCTCCGATGTAATTGCGCCCGAAGTAATCAAAGATATACTATCTTATATTAAAGAGGAAGAAAAAGAGGTTAACTTGAACACTTCGTCTTCTGAAGACGTTATATGGTCCGAAGACGAAGATGAAGTTCGAAGTAAAAAACCTGAAGAACTTGGAAGCTGGGAAAGGAGCCCCGAACGGCTTCGAACTTGGGCCGAGCTTCAACAAGAACAGAAGGACTTTAGAGCTTCGAAGGGAGGCAAAAGAGTTAAACGTAAAGTTGTTAGAACTCCCGGCACTGGAACTAGTCATTCCAACCCTAGCTCTAGAGATCGAAGAGGTCTTCGATTCCTTCTTGGTATAGATACCAATTTTTCCTGATGTAACGTGTAAACATATTCGTTCGAATAATGAATACCGATTTAAAATTGTCTCCATATTTACTAGCCCCTCTTTGGGTATAAGCAACTTCGAACTGTATTCAAAGATGGTTATGCACAAAGAAAAAACTTCGGAGTACAATTTTTTGGGGTTTGGAGCCCCTCTGCAATTTAAAGATCTTTTAAAATCTTATAAAATGTCTTCGACTATTTGTAGTCTGAAGAATGGCAACTTAGTACCCCTGTTTTTTGATTAACAGACATTCGAAGCTCGTGGCTCAAACTCTGTTTTGCTTTGGCCACCTTCGGCTCTTTTTTGCGAACTCTGTCGAACCAATGGTTCGGAGTTGGCAATGGTCTCTTTGGACTCTTTTTACGGATGTCTACCAGCCAATGGCTTGGACTCCGTATATTTTGGCCACCTTCGGCTCTTTTTGCGGAAGTCTACCAGCCAATGGCTTGGACTCCGCATGTTTTGGCCACCTTCGGCTCTTTTTACGGAAGTCTACCAGCCAATGGCTTGGACTCCGCATGTTTTGGCCACCTTCGGCTCTTTTTGCGGAAGTCTACCAGCCAATGGCTTGGACTCCATATGATGTGGTTTTGGGCTCTTTTACGGATGCCTACAAGCCGGTGGCTTGGACTCCGGATTATGTCAGCCCCCATGTCGGAAGCTTCGAACCAATGATTCGAAGTCCGAAAATATGATTCAGCTTCATGACACTTCCCTCTCGGTCAACCCCGTGGTTCCAGTGCGTCCACTCGGAAGCTGGAGGTTTATGAGGGGAAGGCACTATCTGGACCATATGCTTTATTAATTCAGAAGATGATTACAAGTGATTTACAAGGAGCCCTTATGCGAAGTATCGCTTTAGGTGCTCCGCATGCCAAGTATGTGCTAACTCTTCACCTTCTAAATTAGCTAATTTAAAAGAGCCAGGGCGTCCTGAACGAACAATTAGGTACGGACCTTCCCATTTATTTCCTAACTTGCCTGGCGCTATAATGCTTCGTAGAACAAGATGACCCGGTCTTAGTTCATTGAGCTTAACCTTCGGGTCAAACCAAACCTTCGTCTGCTGATGATACTTTGATAAATTTGCCACAGCTCGAAGTCTTGTTTCTTCTGATAAATCTAGCGAAGCTTGTCTTTCTTCTTCAATCTCCGGTTCGGTGCTGCGAAGTGATCCTCCTTTGAGCTCCGTTGGAGTCATAGCTTCATCTCCGAATAGTAGTCTGAATGGAGTAAAACCTGTGGACCTTGTTTGCGTAGACCGAATGGACCACAAAATCTTCGGAAGCTCTTCGGTCCACAGTCCTTTTACTAATCCTACTATCCTTCGATTTAGCCTTGACAAAATATTTCCATTGGCTCTTTCTACGGCTCCATTAGACTGAGGATGCCTCACTGCAGCAAAACATAACTGAATGCCTAGATCTTCGCAAAACTTCTTGAAAGGTTCTGCATCGAACTGTGTTCCATTATTAACTGTGAGTTTTCTAGGCACTCCGAACCGGCAAATGATATTCTTCCAAAAGAATTTCTGTACATTGTTCGAAGTGATGGCTGTTAAGGGCTCTGCTTCTACCCACTTAGAAAAATATTCAATAGCTACCACTTCGAACTTCAGATTTCCCTTGGCTACTGGAAAGGGACCAATTAAATCCATACCTCATCTGGCCATAGGCCATACCGGAGCAATAACTTGAAGAGCTGTTGGTGGGCGATGACTTCGTCGACCCATCCACTGACATCCTTGACAAGTGCGGACTAAGCTCTCCGCATCAGCTGTTATTGTAGGCCAATAAAGCCCCTGGCGAAGTGTTTTTCCTGCCAAAGCTCGAGGGGCTAAATGGCTACCGCAAAGGCCTTCATGAATTTCTCGAAGAATTTCTTGACCTTCGGCTTGAGATATACATCGGAGTAGAGGGGAACATACTCCGGCCTTATATAAAATACCGTTGATTATTTGATAATTTCTAGCTCTAAGCTTCAATCTTGAAAGCTGTGGCTCTTCAGGTAAATTTGTTCCTCCCTGTAAAAGTTCCATGATTGAATTTTTCCAATTTGCACTAGGAATGCAAAGAATCTCTGCAGAGGGAATTTGTGGCACCGAAAGTGTACTGAGCTCCTCATAAAAAGCTTCTTCTGGTACATCCACAGCTCCGGCTGCAGCTTTTGCTAAGATGTCCGCTTGCACATTTTTTGCTCTTGGTATACTCCGAATGGAAATACCCTTGAAGTGTGCTTCGATCTTACGGATTTCTTCTAAGTACTTTGCAAGCTGTGGATGCCGAACCTGAAAACTTTTATCTACGTGCCTTGCTACTATCTGAGAATCTGTCTTTATAACAATTCTTGTAGCCCCTAGAGCACGTGCTTTTCGGAGTCCCAGTAAAATCCCTTCATACTCCGCTATATTATTGGTAGACTTAAAGTTGAGTCTTGCGGAGTACATTGCTCTCTGCCCTGAAGGCGAAATTAATACTGTTCCAATGCCTGCTCCGGATGCTTGGAAAGCCCCATCGGAATAAACAGTCCAAACTCCGTCACTTGACTTCTCCGGAACCAAAGTTGCAGGTGGAGTCCATTCTGCTACAAAATCTGCTAAGACTTGTGATTTGATTGCTGTCCTTGCCAGAAAAGATATGCCGAAGGGTGCTAGCTCAACTGCCCACTTCCCAATTCTTCCAGCAGAATTCTTACTTCGAAGCATATCTCCCAAAGGATACGAAGTTGGTACAATTACATTGTGAGCCAAAAAATAATGTCTTAATTTCCTCGAAGCCATTATTAGAGCATAAACGAACTTCTCGAGTTCGGAGTATATTGTCTTCGCTCCTGATAATGCTTCGGATACAAAATAAACAGGATTTTGGACCAACTTCCCATTGAAATCTATTTCTCTGAGAAGGACTGCACTGACAGCAGAACCTGTAGCTGCAAGGTAAAGGAGTAGGGTTTCGTCCGCAATATGCACCGTGAGTGTAGCAAGATTACTGAGATACTCTTTAATATCTTCGAAGCTTTTTTGACACTCCGGTGTCCATGCAAAATCTTTGGACCCTTTCAATGCTTTAAATATAGGCAAGCTTCTCTCCGCAGACCTTGATAAAAACCTGCTAAGTGCTGCTAAACGCCCAGTCAGCTTTTGCACTTGCTTTAACTTTTCCGGAGGAGCCATCTTTTGTAGCGCAGTTATTTGAGTAGGGCTAGCTTCAATCCCCCTGTTTGAAACTAAATACCCTAACAATTTCCCAGCCTTAGCTCCGAAGATACATTTTTCGGGGTTAAGATGGATCCCACATGCCCGAAGGCTATTGAATGTTTTTGCTAAGTCTAGGCTATGTTGGTGCTTTAAAGCACTCTTTATTACAATATCATCCATATAGGCCTCCACATTACGACCTAATTGATGACCTAGAGCCTTAGCAACTAACCTCGAAAAAGTAGCCCCGGCATTTCTGAAGCCAAAAGGCATTCTTACATAACAAAAGACTCCCGAAGGAGTTACGAAGCTTGTCTTGATCTCATCTTCGCGCTTCAACCATATTTGATGATAACCAGAATACGCGTCAAGGAAGCTTAATAACTCCGAACCTGCGGTGGAGTCGACCAATTGATCAATTCGGGGCATGGGGTAGGGGTCACGGGGGCATGCTTTATTCAAGGATGTGAAATCAATGCACATGCGCCACTTTCCGGAAGATTTCTTTTTGACGAAGACTGGGTTGGCTAACCATTCTGTGTGAGCCACTTCTCTAATAATTCCAGCCTTCAACAATTTTTCAACTTCGTCTTTTGCTAGAACAGCTATTTCTGCACACATTTTTCGGAGTCCTTGCCGAACAGGCTGGGCCTTCGGGTTTACAAGCAAACTGTGTTCAATGATATCCCGATCGACTCCGGTGATATCTTCGTCAGACCAAGTGAAGACATCTAAATTCTCTTCCACCACATTTTCCAAGGAGGTTGCAACTTCTGGAGGTAAATCTTTACCAAATTGAAATGTATATTCTTTACCATTTTTAACAATAACCTTCGTTGCAATCTCTCCTTCAGGACTTGGTCTCGGGAAGGATTTATTGAAGCTTCGGAAGGGGCTGAAAAATTTTCTTGATTATCTTGCACATTGTTTACTTGTCTTGGATCAAGAGGGGGGCCATGACCATATTCCGCTCTCCGGGCGATAGCTTGATCTCGGAAGACAGTAAGGACTCCTGCTTGTGTGGGCATCTTCATGCACAAATAATTGTGATGCGCCACAGCTCTGAACTGGTTTAGCATGCCTCTTCCGAAGATGACGTTGTAAGCATACGGGGCATCTACAACATCGAAGATTACTTCTTCAGTTCGGGCCAACAAACCTTCTCCGAAGGTAACTTCCAGGCCTATTTGGCCGAGTGCATCAAGCGGAGGTCCTACGAAGCCTTGCAAAGGACGGGCCGCTGGAAGGAGATGCTTTCTGGAGATGCACAATTGATCGAAGGCTTGAACAAAAGTAATGTCTGCCGAACTGCCTCCGTCAATCAATACTCTTCGAACTTCAGTGCCCGCAATATCAGCAGTAATAACAAGTGGGTCTGCATGCGGGAATTTAATGCCAGCTGCATCCTCCGCGGAAAAGGATATCGGTACATGAGACCACTCCGGCATAGCAGCTGCAGATGACGAAGTTCCAATATGGCCCACTTCTCTGACGTAGTCTCTTCGCTGTCTTTTTGACATGCTTCCGAGGGTACCTCCTCTGGAGATGGGGAGGACTACTCTTTTCCCTCGGTCGTGCCCTTCCTCTTGCTTCGGAGGTGGCATAACATTGGCCACTGGAGGGTGTCTTGTGACTTCGAAGTTTTCTATTCGTGCCACAGCCTGGACCGGCTCCGAGCGCGCTGCAGCTGGAACTCGGTCGGTAGTACCTCGACCCGAAGTTCTTTCTAGATATTCTCCTCTTTGAGTGAGTATAGCCTTGCAAGTATCAGTTGCATGGCTTCGATTTTCACCATGAATACAGCAGAAAAGGGTCTGGCCTTTGCCAGCTGTTTTCCCTGGCGGCCTCCAGCCGCCGACCTTGTTCCCCGAAGGCTGTGGAGCTCTCTGTGTGAACTTTTGTGGGGGTGCAATGTTCAAGACATCAGAACGAGGGTGCTTTTGCCCCCTTCTCCGATCATGTTGAACTTCGAAGACTGGTTCTTGCGGCTGCGCCGAAGTTTTTACTTCTACTTTTACTTCTTGCAATATGGATGGAGTAGCTGCAGTTCTTCGAAGCCAACCCTCTTCCGACCTCGCATATTCCTCGAAGTATGACATAAGCTGAGAAACCGAGGATATGCTTTTCCGATGAAGCTTATCCAGGAGGCCTTGATGAGTGACACCTTCCCGAGCTGCATCAACTACCGAAGATGTAGACAACCCTCGGATCTGCGACTTCGTATGAGCGAAGCGCTTGAAATATTGCCTCAATGTCTCTCCAGGGAGCTGCTTCACCTGGAAAAGGCTTCCCGTTGACATTGGAGGCATGAAGGTGCCTTGAAAATTTCTTACAAACTTCTTCTTCAGCTGCCCCCATGAATTAATTGATCCTGGTTTCAAAGACCAGAACCACCTTAATGCCACTCCTTGAAGAGCTAAGGGGAAGCACTTTGCCATGGTGTCTCGAACTCCTCCGCTAGCTTCAATTGCTAGGGCATAAGAACGGGCAAACTCTCCGGGGTCTTCATCTCCAGCATACTTACAGAGCTTCGAAGTCTTAAACTTCAGAAAAAGCGAACTTTCTGCAACTCAGGATGCAGTGGAGATTCATTATCGAAGGAGGCGTTCTCCGAGTCTTTAGGATAAATGGGTTCGTCGTCTTCAGGCACTTCAATTCTGGGATAGCTGGGATGGCTTGAGAACGAAGCCTGTTCGCAGCTTCTTGCCGCCATCTTGCTACTTCGGCTTGGAGGTTGGCCATTTGAGTGGCCATATCTCCAAGATTGTCTTCATCTCCTCCGGAAGGATCTTCCGGGTCTTGAGAACTGGTAGGATCAGTTCGAAGTGGGATTGAAGGTGGAAGAGGGACTCCAGGTGGTCGAAGTATGGAAGGAGTTGGCGGAGGAACTCCGTATGTACGAGGGATGGAAACTCCTTCCGGAGTTTGAGGTGGAGGGAACGTGGAAGGCCCTCCGACCTCAACCGTGTCGGATGGTGCCTCTCCGGAGATCCGAGAGGATCTCCGAACAGGGTTACGAGTTGCGCTCCGCTTAGGAGGCATGATGTAAAGAGTTGGTAGAGAACGAAGTTTTTTGGACTAGGTTCCCCACGGACGGCGCCAACTGTTGGCGTAAAAGATTATGCTAACAGGTTTCTGTAGAATAGAAACTAACAAACGAAGTATTTGCGAAGTGAACTGTTCTAAGCCTCCGAAAGGATAACAACTTATAATAGCTCGAATGTGTGTATTGAATAACTTGTATTCGGTCTCTATTACAGGGTTAAACGGGGGGTATTTATAGGCACAAACATTAAGGAAAAGACCTATTTACCCCTCTGTTACAACCGACATAGTGGAAACTATTCGGTACCCTTGATAGGGCTAAAATGGTAAAAGACTAATCTAATAAGAAAAAAGATAAGTCTTCCATCTTAGCTGGCAAAAAAGATCTCAAAGAGCATTAGTTCGAAGATATACTCCGAACCAATGCCTATCTTCGTACTTCGAGCTTGACTCAGAACATCTTCGAAGATGGACGTCTGGAAACCTTCGAATCCATTATCTGCCTTTGTGCTGTTACGGCAATAACCCTGAGGATGGAATATTTTCCCCCAACAGGTTGTCAATGCACTCATCAAGGGGGAGATTGTGAAACCAAGGGTGGTTTCTGTCTGTATGATGAGTGATTGACAAGGATGAGCGGTGGAGCGATTGGTTAAGTGTTGGGTTGTGTGCATTGAGGGGTTTGATGTAAAATTGAGGATTGGTTGACGAGGGTTTGAGCGGTGTGTCACGTTCTTGTTTTGGATTGTCTTAGATGTGCAGGGTGGAGATGCTGACCAACTCTCGACGGCAAGTGATCGAGGGTCAAGCGGGGAGCTCGATGCCGAAGGATCAGGGAGGCTGGGTGAAGTTGGAAAATATCTCAAGAGTGCATGAAAAGACTGAGCATGGCTTGAACGGACGGATGGAAGCAACGGCGTGACGACCGGGTCTGCGAGATGGAGGCCAGGGCAAGTATTTAGGCAGCTCGAGGGTATCGAGAGCGGAAGTGACTTGCTAGCGCTCGGAGTCGCAAAGCGGTGTCATGAGTTGAAGGGTTGAGAGGCTTTGTCGGTTTTTGCTGAAAACCCTCACATATCTAGTTTTGCTAATTTCAATAATTAGGATTTTTTTGTTTTGAGTCATTTAGAGTAATTAGTGCACTTTTAGTATTTTTTAGGAATTTCCAATTCTGAAAAAATATATTAAAAAGTGTTGAGTCAAGTTGTAATAATTAGTAATAGAGGTCTAGGAGAGTTATTTCAGGTTTTCTAAATCTAAAATTGTGTCTTGTCTTTTTGTGTATTCAAGAAAAAGTTAATGGACCTATGTGTAAGTTGGCTTTTTGGGTGTGGCCATAAAAGGAGCCACATACCCAAAAGGTTGGTAGCTTTGGAAGGAAACATCCAGAAATTTCTTTGCTGAACATTTTGGGGATCAAATTTTCTGCTCACAAAACTGAGAAAAAAAGATATACAGCTCGGATGGATTTTCTAGATGGGCTACAAGATTTTTCGGATGAAACTTTCTGATCTGCAACAGGACTCCTGGTGCTACTGTAGCACGTAAGAACTATTATGTTTCAGTGCTGATTTCTTCAATTTGATCTTTGTTTTTGCTGGAACTTCTTGGAACATCTACTCATGTGTTTTTGAGGATATTTTCCAATCAAAAGACAAGAGGTTACTGGTTTGTTTCTTTAGAGAGGATCTTACAATGAACAACCCATGCTAGTACTGTAGCGCGTAAGAAGTTTTTCTGCTACTTCGTTTTGTTCCCGTTGAAAAGCTTCAGCAAATGTCGTTTCTGTAGCGAATCATCAGAGGTAACATCAATTCTTGATCGACTATAGTGTTTTCGCTCATGCAGCTCATATTATATTATGAAGATTCTATTTTGCTCAGAGTTCATTTTTTGTGGCTTGACTATTCCTCTAAGTTTTGCTTGATGAATCATCTGATTACTTGAAGTAGGTTCCTGTGATAAACTGATTATATACTTGATGAGCTACAGACAAGAATCCTTTGTTACGTCACTTTGGTAAGCTGAAAAAGAAAGGTTTAGAAAATTTTCAGAGGTACTCCTTTCTCCTTGATGTATTGTGTTTACACAGATTCATTTGTGTCAAACCAGTACAATACTTCATTTGTCTTCTGAAATCCTTATTGAACTTCTTTAGCTGAGCTTTTGTTTTTACCAATCATCAAATGACTGAACATTCTGAGTTGATTGTGTGTGGGCACTGGTCATCTTAAAGATATTTTCAGAGGTCTTGTTCTTGATCTGGAAGTTCTGTTTGTTTTTAGATATCTGTTCTCTGTATCAATACATAGATGAAACTGATTTCTAGTGCATTACCTTTGTATACATGTCATCATTTACTGTTTCATATTGAGTGTGTATAGTTGGCTGATAAAAACTAATCTTATTTGTTTAGTTCGAGATTAATCATGTGCAGGGATTGAATTAGTAATACTGCTTGAAGTTTATAGTTTTGAAGTAAAATTGAATATCCGAATGTGTGATCTGTTTTGAGAAAGGAGTCACTATTCATCATCAAGGTAGTTTTCAGAAGTATTGTTGTTTTAAATGAAACTTTAATTAGCTTTTGTAATCTGGTTTGCTTTAATATTCAGTTTAATCAGAGTTTCATTTTGAACACATTCTGAACTTACAATAGCAAAACTTTGAGTTTGAAACTTCTGAACTCTAAATTTTGAATCAAGTTTCTGGATATTTACTATTTCTAATCCAGGAAGTTTCAGAATGTGCAGTTGTAGTTTTGAATGTTTGTTTAGAATCTGAATTAAAGTGAATAGTAACTGCAATATGTTTTCTGGTCTGAATTAAATTGTTTGAGTCCATCTCTGATTCCAGAAATGTTTGAAACTGTTTCAGTTCAGAATTACTTCTGAATTTACTGTTCATCTTCAGAAGTATATTTGAATGTGTATTAGAATTAGTTTTTGGATCAATCTGAAATTGTTGTTTTGCTAAGAATACAACACAGCTAATATTCCTGAATCATCTATATTCTTGACAATCCTCTATGTCTTGTTTGTGGTTTGGATTCTATTCTATTTATTTTCTAGTTTCTGTAATCAGAGCAATCTCTGCTAAATTTCATCCAAGACATATTGTTTACAAGAATCTAATCTTCTTATTGTTCCTGAAATATTTTGTTGAGCAGTGTATTTGTTGGTTGAAGTTGATATTCAAGTTGAATGTGTTTAGATTTTCAGTTTTGAGTGTATGAAGTTTATCTATGTATTGTTTATCATTTGAATCATCATTCTAGAAAGTAGAGTGAAAGGTAAAGGTGTGGTAAGAATTAACTCGAATTTCACTCTCAAAGATGTTGCATTGGTTGAAAACCTGGGATACAATTTGCTGTCTGTATCTCAGTTGCTTGATGAGGGCTTCGAAGTGTGATTCCATCGCGATACTTCGCAAGTGCTCAATTCTAATGGCGTTGTGGTGTGTAAGATCTTTAGAGTTGGGAGAGTTTTTGGAGCTGATTTTTTAGAGTCATCTGGTTCTTCTCATTGTCTTGTTGCACATTCAACTTCTGAGCTTTGGAAGTGGCGTAGGAGACTTGGGCATATGAGCTTTGAGTTGCTCGCTCGTTTGAGTGCCCTAGGTCTGATCCGAGGATTGCCCAAGCTCAAGTTTGAGAAGAATGTAGTTTGCGCTCCTTGTCGACATGGAAAAATGATTGCTGCTTCGCATTCGCCAGTCACCACAGTGATGACTGAACAACCCGGAGAACTTCTCCATATGGACACTGTAGGTCCTTCTCGGGTCAGTTCTTTAGGCGGCAAGTGGTATGTATTAGTTATTGTCGACGATTTCTCTCGCTACTCTTGGGTCTTCTTTCTTGCCAGCAAGGATGAAGTGTTTTCACACTTTCGGAGCTTGGCTTTGAGACTTTTCACTGAACTCCCAGGTGCATTGAAATTCATTCGAAGTGATAATGGCACCGAGTTTAAAAACAGTCTCTTTGTTGACTTTTGCATGGAGCATGGCATAGAACATCAATTCTCTGCTCCGCGGGTTCCTCAACAAAATGGTGTTGTTGAGAGGAAGAACCGCACTTTGGTTGAGATGGCTAGGATGATGCTTGATGAGCATAGGACTCCTAGAAAATTCTGGGCTGAGGCCATGAACACTGCATGTTACATCTCAAACCGTATATTCTTGCGCTCAATTTTAAATTTGACATCTTATGAGCTGCGTTTTGGGAGACAGCCCAAGGTTACTCATCTTCGAGTTTTTGGCTGTCGCTGCTTTATCCTAAAACGTGGTAACTTGGATAAATTTGAGTCGCGATCTTCTGACGGGATCTTTTTGGGTTACACAACACATGGTCATTCTTATCGTGTTTATAATTTAGAGACTAACACTGTCATCGAGTCATGTGATGTGACTTTTGATGAATCAAGCCCCTCTGTTAGTTCTGCTTTTGAACAGGCAAATGAACACGACATGGAACAGACCTTATTCGAAGAAGAAGATCCCGGAGAATTCGAGGATGAACCCCTACTACCCTCGACATCGACCCCCGAAGCCGACCCCGCTTCAACCACTTCGGCACGAGGTCCTGAAGCGACTACCTCAACATCGGTCATCTTGGACCACTCCAACGCACAAGTTGAGGGGGAGACTGCATCCCGCCGCGAGGCTCCACATCATGTTCAAAGGATGCACCCTCCCGAGCAGATCATTGGTGAGCTTGATCAAAGGGTAACACGTTCTCATGCTCATTTCATTGATTCCGCTTTTGTTGCTTCTTTCGAGCCCTTAGATGTTAGTCATGCACTTTCTGATTCTAGTTGGATCAATGCCATGCATGAAGAGCTTGAAAATTTTGAGAGAAACCAAGTCTGGTCGTTAGTTGATCCTCCACCAAATGTTCATTTCATTGGAACAAAATGGATTTTCAAAAATAAACAAGGGGAGGATGGGACTATTGTTAGAAACAAGGCTAGACTTGTAGCTCAGGGCTTTTCTCAACTAGAAGGGATTGATTTTACTGAAACTTTTGCACCTGTTGCTCGCCTTGAGGCCATTAGGATTTTGCTTGCCTTTGCGACATCCCGGGGATTCAAACTCTATCAAATGGATGTCAAAAGTGCTTTTCTTAATGGCTTCATAGGTGAAGATGTTTATGTAAAACAACCCCCTGGTTTTGAAAACCCCAAGTACCCACATAAAGTCCTTAAACTTCATAAGGATCTTTATGGACTCAAGCAGGCCCCTCGGGCTTGGTATGATAGACTTAAGTCTTTTCTGCTCGAGCGAGGGTATTTGATGTGCTCTGTTGATAAAACTTTGTTTACTCTCAAGCATGGCAAAGATTTCCTCCTAGTTCAGATTTACGTGGATGATATCATCTTTGGTGGCTCTTCTCATGCTTTGGTTGCCGAGTTTGCAGATACCATGAGCAGGGAATTTGAAATGTCCATGATGGGTGAACTCATCTTTTTCCTTGGTTTGCAAATCAAACAAAGCAAACAAGGTACTTTCGTCCACCAGATGAAGTACACCAAGGACCTGCTCAAGAAGTTTGATATGTCCGATGCGAAGCCCCTCGCCACTCCAATGGCTACATCTGTAGCATTGGACCCTGACGAAGATGGAGAAGCCGTAGATCAGAAGGAGTTCCGAAGCATGATCGGCTCCCTCCTCTACTTGACTGCTATGAGGCCGGACATACACTTCGCAGTGTGTCTGTGCGCTCGTTTTCAGGCTTCACCACGAGCTTCGCACCGCCAAGCGGTAAAGCGCATCTTAAGGTATCTCAAACACACCCTTGAATTTGGCATATGGTATTCAGCATCTTCATCTTTATGTCTTCGAGGTTATTCCGATGCGGATTTTGCTGGGTGTAGAATTGATAGGAAGAGTACCTCTGGTACTTGTCATTTTCTGGGTACTTCACTGGTTTGCTGGTCTTCCCGCAAACAGTCTAGTGTTGCACAATCAACGGCTGAGGCCGAATATGTTGCTGCAGCTAGCTGTTGCTCTCAGATTTTGTGGATGGTTTCCACTTTGCGGGATTTCGGGTTAGATTATAAGAGTGTTCCACTTTTCTGTGATAACACTAGCGCTATTTGTATTGCAAACAACCCGGTTCAGCACTCCAGAACCAAACACATTGATGTGCGATATCACTTTCTCAGAGATCACAATGAGAAGGGTGATATTGAACTTCAATATGTTGATACCCAAGACCAGCTTGCCGACATTTTCACAAAACCCCTCGATGCTTCTCGATTTGCTTACTTGCGTGGGGAACTTGGTATTTGTCACCCTTACGGCATTTTGTGTGGGGGAGCAGTTTTAGATAAATGTGCATGTGCTAATTGTGTGTTGAAATTGCATTTACATCTTTTGCACTTATATGCCTGATTATAATCCATGACATCATGATATCTCAGCTCTTTTTAATTTATCTAAAACATTCATGTGCATGATGTTTTATTTTCAAAGTCAAATCGTGCTCACTGCTTAGTCTTGAATCTAGCATGTTTTGGCAGGACTGCTTTAGCTATCTTTTATCTGCTTGATAGCAAGACACTGTTCATTGGATGCTAAAAATTGCAACTTGAAAAATTGTTCTACATCCTCATGGATATTCTTCAAGTGATAAACAAATTGATTCACTTAATCAAAATCAAAAATTCCATGATTTGCAAGCTTTAAGTTAAAAGATCCAGGTGGGTTTGTTTGTCGCACTACCCTATTCTAGACTGCTTACCATTGCACATTGGTCTGAACTGGAATAGTGTAGTGTATGCCAAAATCATTGCCTTAAGCTTCTTATGGTTTTCATGCCTAGGCTTGGCCTGATTGGAAAGTATAAGGTGGACAAACAAATAACCCCTGGCACTAAGAAAAGAACAACAAAATTCATTGATCATCAAGTTTGCTTTCATTGCTCCATTTGAACTGGACTTGTCTGTCTAGAGTAGAATTTGACTAGCTTTGCGCAGTCCCTGCTCTTACTTGTCTAGTTTCCTTGACTCAGTGGTGATGCTTTTATTTCAAATATGATCAAATCACATGCTTCATCATGTTTTTAGAGACTGTTAATTTGAGCTGAGCCCGTGATCATTGGTGTTATTATTGGCATATTTTTGTTTTATATGTCTTTGCAATTCTGCTCTTTTCCAAGCTATGCATCTTTTTCATGCTCCTTGATGCTTGCATTGCCAAAGGGGGAGAGATTTGCTACGTTCTCTGCCGCAAGGGGGTATAATTTCCAAAGGGGGAGAAAATTTGACATAAAGGGGGAGAAGGTTCTTTGTTGCCAAAGGGGGAAAACTTAACTCAGGGGGAGTTTTTATTGCCGAAGGGGCTTTTTACTCTTTTGAAAACGGGGGAGGAAAATTCTTCTGTCAAGTGACAAGATTTGGCTCTTTTCTGAGTTTTTATGGTCACTTGTGTGCTAAAAGTCTTTTAATTTTTCTTGGACTTAAATTTGGTTGTCAATGCACTCATCAAGGGGGAGATTGAGAAACCAAGTGTTGGTTTCGGTGTTTGTGATGAGTGATTGACAGGCTTTTAACCTCTGTTCGAAGGGATACCTCCGAAGGGGGTTCGGAGGTTGGACCTCCGAAGGGTGTTCGGAGGTGGTACCTCCGAAGGGTGTCCAGAGGTGGTTTCACCGAAGGGTGTTCGGTGGGTTGGTTGCTGCAGCTGTTGCAGTGGAGTGTGCGTGTCGGAGGGGTCCGACAGTACACGATGACTGGGTGTGTACCGAAGGCTTTGGTACATTGGGTGGTACACCGGAGTGTGTGTACCGGAGGTTGCTAACCCGGAGAGGTCTCCGGAGTACTGGATACACTTGTCTATTTGTCGATGGTGCGCAGGGACTTCGGAGGTGACGGACAGGTTCGTAGCAGGTGAACCTGGGTCAAGCAGGAGGCTTGATGCCAGGGGAGCGGGGAGCTCCGTCACGGTGGCTGCGAAGGGGTCCGGGTCGGTCCTCGGGTCGAGGTGTGCCAGGTGAAGGTAGAGAGTGCGGAGCGTGGCTCCGGGTGAAGTTACTCCGAGACAAAGTCCTCGGAGGTGAGGCACTTCGAAGGTACTCTGAATGGAGTGACTTCGGAGTTGGATGGATCAAGTCCTCTGCGGAGGCGAAGGGTTCGAAGTGTGCTCCGGAGGGAGACATTCGAAGGTGCCCGACGAAGGTCTCAGAAGTCGAGGCGTATCGAAGGCATGGTCCGGGTGAGGCTCGTCGAGGAGTGTGCTTGGGGAGAGACACTGCGACGAAGTGCTCATGGAATGCTTCGTGCGGAGGCCTTGGACGAAGGAGGGACTTCGAAGGGTGGTACTCCGAAGGTGGGGCTTCGGAGTGAAGAAGGCTTCGGAGCAAGGATTGCTTCGGAGTATGGTTGTCTTGAGGTACTTCGGCCTGCATGGCTTCGGTACACGGACTGACGGAGTTCGAGCTGGGAGTAGCTGCGAAGCCGTGGTGGTCCACTCCGGAGGTGTTGGTGCGAAGGCCCAAGGGCTTTGACGGCTTCGGCTCAAAACCGTCACTGTATCGGAGGCTATCTTCGGCGAAGCGAAGGCCACCAGGCTCAAGGCTTCTCGCCGAAGCTACCGCACCCCTCGCGTGCGAAGGGAGGCTCCAGAAGGTCAAAGACTGCAAAGGCTGACACTGTCTGCTCTGCAAAAAGCTGACGCTGTCCCCTCTGCAAAGGCTGACAGAGAAGCCTCCAATAAAGTTGACTACCTTTTGTACCCGTCAGTTCTGTAGAGACAAAACCAATGTAAACCCTAGGGGTAAAGTAGTCAATTCCTTTGGGTGAACTGTGGGCTATAAATATGGGGGCTCGGTAGGTAACATTTAACACTTTGAGTATTTACTGTTGAGCTCCTGTAGCCACACACTTCGTTGTATTTCATCCAGAGAGTTCATTTTCTGTGTTCCTTGTTCAAGCGGCGAAGCCCTGCTTCTTTGTGCTTTTTGCTTGAGCACGCTTTACATACCTCGCTAGTTTTAGTGCATCGAAGCCTGTCTAGGCGAAGGGTGTTTTGTGCGAAGTGTGTTTTTCAGTGCGCGTTCGCTCTGTGTAACTTGAGGCTAGACCTCACAGCTTACTAGCGAAGCCCTGATCGAAGCCAGTTTTGCTTCTTGTGTCGAAGCCCTTAGCGAAGTCCGTTTGTGTGCGTTTAGACCTTCGTGTACGAAGCCCATCACCAGTTGCTGCTGCCAAGTACTTGGTTGAAGTCCTCAGTGGGGTGTCCACTCTTGCGAAGGATGAAGTGCGAAGCCTGCTCGAAGCACCCTGTGTGCGGAGCCTGCACTGACTTAGCAGAGTAGATTTTCGAGGGTTGTAAGTGGAGCGAAGTCTTCTTAGCTTCGAACTTTTTCTCCTGCGAAGCCTGTGTTCGGAGCTGTCAAAACACCTCCGAACCAGACCTTCGAAGGTAGTGTTCGAAGCCTGTTCCACAGAAGACAGAACTAAAACCGAAGGCTAGTTTTTAGCCCGAAATTTTAAAAGCTCCCATTCACCCCCCTCTGGTCGCCGTTTCCGGTCCAACAGGGTGATACCATGACCTACCACTAATAGGTGTGCCCCTTCTTTAGTGATGGTCCTATTGTGACCCATCACTAATAATGCAATATTATTGACGCGTGTGAAATAGCCCATCACTAAAATTGTATTACTAGCACATGTCTTTTATACATCACTAAAGTTGTGTCACTAAAGATTGTTTCTGTGGTAGTGTCTTGTAATTGCTATTAAACATATCTGAGAAGCTTGCTTTTACACTCCACTTGCATTCATAGCATATCTTCAGGGGAGCTATATTTCTACGGGAGTGAGTGGTCTCTATGAGTGCTTTTAAGTCTCGCTTGATGAGTCCAAATGTCAACAAGGAGGAGAGATTTGAGAGTTTAGAGGAGAGTTTAAGGGGGATTTTTGCTTTCTCTCGGATTTTTTCAAGGGGATCTTGATGCGCACGGATGCCCGACCTTCCGTCAGAGGGGTAAACTCGATTGGTGGAGGACTTGACGTTAACGATCTAGCTTTCGATCGACACTGATCCGAACACCTCAATCGCTACACCATGGCTCCGTTGGTTATCAACCACGCACGAACGCGATTGACCTCGCCATGAAGACTTATTCCTGCATGTGAATCGAGAACACAAGCAAGAACACGGAAACACAATCTCGCAAACAGATGAGAGATTGATTTCTTGAGCCGGGTTCCACAATCTGACGAGCGCCAGAGTTCACTCTACAAGGCAGCTCGAAACTAAGCAAAACCCAACCCTAATTCATGATGGCTATAGAGTATTAATAACTAGGGTTTGTGGAAAGTCTTCCCTAATGTTGGGCTTAAGGCCCCAAACGGATACAAGGCCTAAAGTGGTCCCAAAATGGTGATGCAGCACGTGATGACTTGTTCAGACAACACAAAATGTTTCGTAATGAACAAGGACTTAGCACCAGATTCATTGGAAAGATATTTTCGTTATCTTTCCAACTCCTTAAAAAAAACCTCAATCCGCCAATGTACGAGAAAGTTATGCCCATTTTAATAAAGTGTCTTCTGCTGAAACCGAAGCGAAATCGGAGTTTGAAGTGGAATCTAAATTGGATTATTGTGCAGCCTCTCCCTCTTATGGTTGATCCATAAGTGCTTCTCCCATGTTCCGTGGAGTAAAAATATCACCCATGAGTAGCGTCCCATCCATATCCATATCATTATATAAAGTAAGAGACGAATGCACCTCATAATTAAGCCTGCGGGCACGAGAGCGAGTGATTGTTCCAGGAATGATAGAGTGTTGGATGTCTTTATCATTGTTATCGATGTCATCATCATCCTTCCCTTCTTGAATTGGAGTCGTCCTCGACTCAAACTCATCTTCTTCTCCCAAATATGGCTTCAAATCTGAAATGTTAAATGTGAGGCTAACCCCAAAATCTACAGGCAACTTAAGCTGTTATGCATTGTCATTAATTTTCTTAACTATCTTGAAAGGACAATCATCTCGACGCATCAATTTAGACTTTCCCAAATCTGGAAATCTATCTCTACGCAAGTTTAACTAAACAAGATCACCTATTTCAAAGGTTAAATGTCTCCTACCCTTACTACCAGCAATTTTATATTTTTCGGTCATCTTCTCAATGTGTTCTTTAGTTGTGGTATGTAATTTCAGAATAAAATTAGCATGTATCTTAGCATCTAAATGCACATGTTCAGAAGTAGGCAATGGCAAAAGATCAATGGGGGCACAGGGATTAAAGCCATACACAACCTAGAAACGACTCACCTTTGTGGTAGAATGTATTGCTCGACTATATGCAAACTCCACATGAGGTAAACATTATTTCCACATCTTCAAATTCTTCTTCAAAACAACCGGCTTGAGGGTGGCATGTGGTGGAGAATAGCAGCTTGGTTCCCAACTTGCACCATAAACTTCTCCAAAAGTGGCTCGAGAACTTCTCATTGCGATCAAAGACCATGGTGGTGGGTATTCCATGTAGACGAATGATATCCCTGAAAAACAAATCAGCAATGTTTGTAGCATCATCGCTCTTATGACAAGGTATAAAATGTGTCATTTTTGAGAATCGATCGACCACCACAAATATACTATCCCTCTCCCTCTTTGTTCTAGGTAAACCTAAGACAAAGTCCATTGATATATGCTCCCAAGGGATGGTAGGAACAGGAACGGGTATATAAAGTCCAAAGGGATTAAAGCGTGACTTATCTTTGTTACATGTATTGTAGCGTGAGACGTAGCGCACGAGATCCCGCCACATCTTTGGCCAAAATAAGTGTGTGGACAGCACATCCTCCATTTTCTTCACTCCAAAATGTCCCATCAATCCTCCCCGATGAGCTTCCTGTAAAAACAAAAGGTGAATGGAGCTAGCTGGGATGGATAGCTTGTTAGCACGATATAATAAACCATCATTCGGCACATACTTATTCCAATTTCGGCACTTTCTACAATTTTCAAAAGCATAATTGAAATCTAGATCAGTAGCATATAACTCTTTTATTGTTTCTAAACAAAATATCTTATGACTCTATGAACTCAACCCATTTTGCATGTCACTTATTTAGTTTTTCCAAGCTTCTAATATGTTTCAAGGATTCATGATCAGATTGAATGACAAACTCCTTAGGCCAAAGGTAATGTTGTCATGTCTCTAACACCCGAACTAAAGCATACAACTCCTTATCATAAGTAGAATAATTCAGATTAGGTCCATGCAATTTTTCACTAAACAAAGCAACAGGTTTACCTTCTTGTATGAGAATTCCTTCTATCCCAATACCACTAGCATCACATTCAAGCTCAAATGTCTTACCAAGGTCAGGATGTTGGAGTAGAGGGGCATGTGTAAGTTTCTCCTTAAGCATGTTAAAAGGTTGTTCTTGTGCTGGACCCCATGTGAATGAAGCTCTCTTCTTTTTCAACTCATTGAGTGGAGTAGCAATGGTGCTGAAATTCTTCACAAACCGTCGATAAAAACCAGCAAGTCCATGAAATCTTCACACTTGCGTGGCGGTTTGAGGTGTTGGCCAGCTCTTGATGGCTTCAATTTTCGCTTCATCTACCTCAATACGTAGTGGAGTAACAATATAACCAAGAAAAGAGACTCGATCCATGCAAAAAGTACACTTTTAAAGATTACCGAACAAGCGTGCATCTCTCAAAGCATTAAAAACAGCACACAAATGATTCAAATGTTCATCAATAGACCAGCTATATATCAAGATATCATCAAAATAAACCACCACAAATTTGCCAATAAATACTCTCAATACTTCATTCATTAAACGCATGACAGTGCTAGGTGCATTAGTTAACCCAAAAGGCATGACTAACCACTCATATAAACCGTACTTAGTTTTGAAAGTTGTATTCCATTCATCTCCTAATTTCATTCTAATTTGGTGGTATCCACTACGCAAGTCAATCTTTGAGAAAATGATAGATCCAGTCAATTCATTAAGCATATCATGTAACCTAGGAATAGGATGATGATACCTTATTGTAATATTATTGATGGCTCTACGATCAACACACATACACCAACTACCATCTTTCTTAGGGACTAAAAGAACAGACACATTACATGGGCTAAGGCTCTCTCGTACGTACCCATGGTCCAAAAGTTCTTGGACTTGTCGCTAAATTTCTTTAGTCTCCTCCGCATTTGGTCCATATGCAGCACGGTTTGACAATGTCGCTCCTGGGATCAAGTCAATCTGATGTTCAATACCTCGAATAGGTGGCACCCTCACAGGCATCTCCACTGGAAACACATCCTCAAATAAAAACAAAACTTCTTTGCATATCAATGCATAATAAGGAGAATCAAACTAATTAACATCAATCAAATCAAATTTAGTAGCAAGCATAACACCCCATTCAATTTAATTCTGTCTGACATAGATCTATTGTCTTTCTTATCTTTCCTAGGTGGGAAAATAGTGTTAGCTGCTTGTTGATTTTCAAATTGTGGTGCAATATCCTTCTTGCTATTCTCAATATTCTCTTTCTCACATTGCATAATTTCAGTGGGAGTCATAGGAAGCAAAATAATTTTCTTTCCCTTGTACATATGTGTATATTTATTACTCCTACCATGATGTGTAGCATCCATATCAAATTCCCATGGCCTACCTAATAAATGTGAACTTTCTTTCATGGGTACAACATCAAAATTAGCAATGTCATGGTATGTACTAATGAAAAACTACACTATCACAGAGTATGTTACCTTGACCTTACCACTATTGTTGAACCACTGAATATGGTATCGATGAGGATGTGGACGTGTGGTCAATCCAAGCTTATTAACCAGATCTAAGCTCACCAAATTATTGTTGCTCCCTCTGTCAATTATGACACGAACACGACAATCATTGACAATGAGGAACATTTGAAATAAGTTGTGGGATTGGAATGGCGACTAGAGGGGGGTGAATAGACGCCTCAACAAATTCTCGCGAATATGATGGCCGTTTCAAATAACCCAACGCACCTCTAAAAGGAACAAAAACGGAAGCTAATAATCTTTCACAACAAAATCCCGAATAAAGCAAGTGCTATCACTCCCCTGTCAAACATGATGTGATATAACAGTTTGAGAAATCACAAGCACTACTCTTATATCAAATAGACAAATCACCAAACATTTCAACAATTCTTAGTCATTTCATCATGTGCATGGCAAGTATATGGATTTCACACATATTTAATCATAGCACAATGATCAAGCTAGATTAGACAGGCTCACAGATAAATTATACTAAACATCACACATTCATATGTATATTATCAAAAGGACCACAAGTAAAGTGCATGAAGCAATTTAATCTATCACAAAGTAATCATCCAGAAATAATTCATGTGCATGAGGATTGAAAATACTATATAGTTCTTAATCAGTTCTATCAACAGAAACCTAGCAGAGAGGTAATCAAATATAGAAACAATCTATTGGGAGTCTTTGAAAATACACTGAATAAAATCACCTGAGTCTGCTGGTAGTGGTACAACTTCCAGATATTGCAGAAATTTCTGTTCCAAAATTCTCAGCTTAAATCTCAATTTTTCAGAATCAGCTAAGCATATTGTTGGACAGAAAAATATATGTAGCAGTGGTCAAAACCTTTTGCAAATTTCAAACATGGAACCCTTGCAACTTGGACAACAAAAGTTATGTAGAACTCAGGTCCAAAAGCAGTACCAAAACAGATCAAAAATCGCCTCAAAGATTGAATCCAGACTGAAAACACAGAACTGTATTCAGCTGAAATCTTAAGTTTTCAGAATCAGTTAAGCACATTGTTGGACAGAAAAATAAATGTAGCAGCGGTCAAAAAATCTTGAAAATTCCCAAAATGGAACCCTAGAAACTTGATCGTCAAAGGCTATGAAGAACTTGGATCCAAAAACAGTACCAAAAAAGATCAAACATTTCCTCAAAAATTGAATCCAGACTGAAAACAGAATACTGTAATCAGCAGAAATTACAAGTGTTCAGAATCATTTAGGTACTTTGTTGGGCAGAAAAATACATGCAGACGTGATCAAAAACTTTTGAGAACTTCACAAATGGAACCCTGGAAACTTGAACATCAAAAGCTATGAAGAATTCGGATAAAAATCAGCACAAAAACTGCTCAAAAATTGTATTCAAAAGTGATAACACAAGAAAACTAATCTAGTATAAAACTCTCTGCAGGAACAAAACAAAATAGTAGAAAGGATTAATTCTCAATTTCTGCAAAAAGGGTTATGGAATATCTTTGAATCCCTTCAACCATGATATTACTCAAGAAATAATCCAAGAATCAGCCAAGATGCTGATGAAAAGTTGAAGCAACAATTCATCAAACATGTAGAGGGCTACATAAACACTTAACCATTTCAGCTTGAGTTAAATTCCAGAACTGTGATGCCTTGTTTGATCAGCAAAAGAATTAAGAAGGAATCATAAAAATCACTTGCATCTTGCAAAAATGGATCATTCAAATCATGCACAACAAAATATGTATAAACATCAATATCAACTTCTGCACTAGAATCACCAAAAATCTATGCACAAAATCGATCTCAGATAATTGCATACCTGCGCTGGAATCAGAACCCTTCGTTGGAACTATTCCTCTTGCCAGATCATGAATAGTGCAGCTCAGGATTGAACTAAAAACAGTAGCAAAATGTATGAAATTGATATTTTATTTAGCCAAAATACCAGCCAAAAAAATCCCCACCTGCACATGGATATGGTCCCCATCTAAAAGAACACTCTAGAATTGAAAATTACACAAAAGTCCTATTCGTTGTATTATATTTTCAGAATTAAGAAATTCTAAAAAATATACCAAAGGTGTACAATAGCTATAAACACTTACTAAAATTAAACCTAGTTTATTACACAAAAACTCAACACTAAAAAGGACTCAAAACTATTGAAATTAACAAAACTAGATTTGCGACTCACGACACCGCTTTGCGACTCCGAGCGCCATCAAGCCACTTCCGCTCTCGATCCCCTCGAGCCGCCTGAATGCTTGCCCTAGCCTCCCTCTCGCAGACCCGATCATCAAGCCGTCGTAGTCAGCCATCCGTCCAAGTCTTGCTCGGTCTCTTTGTGCACTCTTGAGATCTTCTCCAACTTCGCCCGGCCTCCCTGATCCTCCAGCATCGAGCTCCCTGATTGACCCTTGATCACTCGCTGTTGACAGTCGGTCAGCATCTCCACCGAACCCATTCAAGACAAGCCTGTCGCGCCCCAATTTAATAAATCAGGACTTTATTGAAATTCCATAGAAAATCAATAAAACAAGACGTTCAGTAAGGATGGGATCGGCCCAAAATATGGTGTCGTGGATATCTATCCATACCTTTGGGCTATAGGTTAGGGCTAGGGTATGTTTCCCCGGGGTGACTATTTGCACGGCTCTTGGTAGTTCTTTTATGTTTAGATTGTTCTTTTCCACAAAATCAGTTGACATGAAGGAGTGCGTAGCTCCAGTGTCAAATAAAACCACTGCAAGTGCTGAATGTACCATGAACTTACCCATCACGATCTCGGGTGCGGCCTGGGCTTCTTCAGCAGTGACGTGATTGACTCAGGCGCGGATGGCGGGGTTCGCTGCAACTCCATGGGCACGCTTGGGATGGGGGCACAAATTGGAGTAGTGCCCCTCCTGGCGGCAGTTGAAGCATACCACGGGCTTACCGTGCTTGTCGCACATGATCTCCGCTTTTTTTGCCGGGGCGGGTGGTGCAGCTGGTGCGGCAGGAGAGGGGCGAGGCTGTCCGGCTTCGGCGTTGGCGGCGGGTGGCGCCGGGTGATATACTGGTCGGGGGTGGTATTGTGGCGCCGGTGAAGGGGGTGTGAAACGGGGCCTCTGTGCCATGCCCTGGTTTTGCCTAAAGGCAATCATTCTCTTCTTCTTCAGGTCGACCTTGTTCTGCTGGTCTCCTGAATGATAGCTTTATTAACCAACTTTTGAAAGTTGGTGTAATCTCTGGAGATAAGCTGTAGGGACAGCTCATCCTTCAGTCCCTGGAGGAACTTCGCCTGCCTGGCCGCATCAGTACGGACCTCTTCAGGCGCGTACCGGGCCAGTCGGTTGAACTCGTGCAGGTATTCTGTTACGGACCTGCTCCCCTGCTGCAGGTCCCTGAACTCTTGCTGCTTCTGAGCTATGATGCCGTCGGGGATGTGAGCGGCACAGAAAGCAACCGAGAACTCTGCCCAAGTATGGACGTGTCCCTCGGGCAGGGTCTCGCGCAGATTGTCCCACCATTCTGTGGCGGGACCATGGATCTGGTGGGTGGCGAAGGCCACCTTCTCCTGCTCAGTGTAGGTAAGGAGATCGAGCTTCTTCTCGATGGTCCTTAACCAATCCCCAGCCTCCATGTGGTTGGTGGTGCTTGAGAAGGTCGGTGGGTGGACTCGGAGGAATTCCGAGAGTTGGGAGGCGGGAGCGGGAGCTGGAGTGGCGGGTCGTGGCAGCTCGGGCTGTTGGTGGAGACGGAAGAAGTGAGCCTGCTGCTCTTGCATCTGCTACTATTGCTGCTGCATCTAGTTCAGAAGAGCTGAGACCAGCTGGTTCTGAGTGGCCATCATCTCGGCCAGAGTGGGGTGGTTGGCAACCGGGGCCTGTCATTGCCCAGTTGCTCCCCACTGAGGCAGGTTCCCGTTATCTCCTCCGTTCTGAGGAGCGTCGGAGCACTGAGTGTTGGTCATCCTGAAGTTTCCAAAGTAGACAACATTTTCTTAGAGGATATTATTATTAAGTTTTATTCCAAAAATGCCGTTCTTGTGGTTACACTTTATTTATTTCTTCATTCATGCCTTATATTTTGACATGAATGGCAATACAATCAAGCAAAAAGAAAAGCAAGCAATCATAAAACTACGTCTACGGTAGCTCGGGGGACGGCTCGATCACGGGCTCGTGGGAGACGGGCAGGGTCGAGGAACTGGATGGTCCGGCGGGTGGAGCACTACGGGAAATCCTCTTGGGCCTCACGGTGGGGATCCGAAGGGATTTCCGCTTGCGAGGCGGAAGAGGTGCGATCTCCTCAAGATCCTTATTCAGTTCTTGGATCTGCTGGCGGAGCTGGGTATTAACCATGGCGCCTTGGCGTAGAAGCTCGTTCTGACGCCTCAATTCCTCCACCTCGAGGGTCAACTGGGGGTTCTGCTGAAGTTGTCGACAGAGCTCAGCATTCTCACGGTTCAGGTTCTCTGAGGTATGGCGGTAGAAGTCAATCGTGTCATGCTGGCTGTCTACATCAAGAATGGCCTCGGTGTGGAGGTTGTCCATGGCCTCCAGAAGTCTCATGGTGCAGGCGATGGCGGAGTTGCTCTGCGTGAGGGAGCTGATGTAGATGCTGCGGTGACTCCCGGGTGTGCGCATGGGCATGAAGCGGTAGATGGTGTCGCGGAGGTGGCAGTCGTAGACCAGTCGAAGCTCGGCGAGGGACTGAAGAGCGGCTCGCTGTCTGGCCACCACGAACGAAGGTCCTCCAACTCCATGGGTGTAGAAGGGAGGCTGCGTGGAGGAGGGGCGGATAACAACCGTGACCTCGCAGTAGCTCTCGCTCGCATCGGGAAAGATCCCGTGGAACGCGGGCTCATGGGGAAACCCCAAGAAGTCGACGAGCACGCGAAGCTCGCGGATGAATCTGGCCTCGTCACGAAGAGTCCCGCTCATGGTATGGACCGGCATCTACAAAAGAGAGAAAGTTTTTGTGAAAATCTCGGAAGATGAGAGGATAAGTAATTTTTATAAAAATATAGTAAATATAAGTCCTAAGGTTAGGTCTCTTTGGCTTCCTACAGTCAAGTCGGCTCTGATACCATCTTGTCGCGCCCCGATTTAATAAATCAGGACTTTATTGAAATTCCATAGAAAATCAATAAAACAAGACGTTCATAATGCAACCTCGTACAATACGGGCAATCATTCACGGTTTGTAGACCGCATTAATACAAAAGTGAATAAAGGTGAAGAGAAACTAATAATATAAGGGTCCTAGATGAACGCCTCCTTCCAGTCTCGCCTTGACTAGGTCGCTACTCCAGACCTTCATCCTCCTCGTAGTAGACGGGCTCTGATGGTGTAAGTCAATGGGGTGAGTACAGATGTACTCAGCAAGCCACCGAATGCAAATATAATGCAAGATAATAACAAGGGAGATAGTGGCTAATTTTTGCGGAAGAAGCATAGTTGTAAAGCATTAAATGTGATCCATTTATTAGTGCTGAAATGTAAACATGTGTATGCATCATCATCTTTCTAACTCGAGGAGTACGTTTTGCCTCCTCGCACAACAGTCCTTACATGCCATGAATAACTCAATCATTCAAACAATTGTAAACTAACTGCGAGTAGTCACACAACCCGCCCTTGACCGTGGGCTCGGCTTTTCGAAAAGATTAAATTACTCTGATCAGAGATGTACCATTGTACCCACAAGGCACACACTCATCACCTACACCGAAGTGTAACGAGATGACCCTTTTCATGGGAACTCGTGCCAAAACCTTCCATATGGTCTTCCCCGACTCATCAGCACCCTCTTATGGGTTTCGTATCGTGTCTCGCCATGTCGAGTTTCCACCATACCCCCCCCCCTTGAGCCATCGTCGGTACAAGGCGCCCCGAGGGCTAGCCCCTTGCCCCCTCCACTATGGTGCCGAGAGCCGGAGTGTTCCACACTTCCAGTTAGGACTTACCCATTAGACTTGTGGTTGGTACGAAAGTGCTTTGCAACAGATCCCACAGACAGGTCCTTATAGTGCCCCGGGTGCGACATACCAATACCCGAGCTTGCACCCGGAACCCACCATACTTATAACTTAGCCAACTCCAATAGAGTCCAGAGACGAGAATAACGGGGAAATTCATATACAGAAACCAGCTTTCTACGACTCATTCTTTTTATCCATAGCAGTTGTGCCGGTACATTGGGCACTAGCTAATAATTTTATAGTAGAGTGACAAGGAGTTAAGGCTCAATAAGCATGGCTTGGGTTTGCACACAAGGACGGGGATCTAATAAGTATAATCGTAAGGCTTTGATATTTGACTAATGCAATATTTACCTATGGGTTATAGCGATAATTTATTAAAACATGGGCTCAATGATGATCAACTGTTTCAACAGAAGTGGTCGATGACTTGCCTTGATCAGCAAATGGGGATGGAGGAACCTCGGGGTAGAACTCCGGCTCCTCGACGAACTCGTAGTCTTCTCGATACGGAAAAATAAACAACACATTCAATAAACATACATATTTGTGGGTTTTATTATGTGGAATAAAGTTTCAATATTCTGATGTTTTGTGAATAAACAGTAAACTTAATTTTCTTAGGGCTTTTCTAATTTATTTTTCTGAATTAATAATTTATCCCTAAGGGGTTTTTATTCATTTATTTATTAAAAATATTCTGGGTAACAGTAACATACTGTTTTTATGGCATTAATGTGTAGAGAATATTATACTGGTTTTAACAAAATTTGAATGGTGAAATTTGGAGTTAAAATGAGCAAGTTATGAATTTTCAAAGTTTAAATCAATTTCTGGAATTTTATTTAAACTAGAAAATGGGCTCTGGTCCACGGTGAGGCAGGCCCACGGTGGACCGCGGCACTATGCGCGTGGACCCGAATGATCTGGACCGTTTGATCTGGATCCAGCGGCCAGATGCGAGGCGGGAGGGGTTAAGTGGAAATGGACGGCTGGGTTTAAAACAGAGCGAAGGGGTACGCGTGGACGCACCAGATCGCTCCAGCATTTTAAGTCGCGATCGACGGCCGAGAGCGTACGATACCCCTTTGACCAGATCCGAGGGCCCTGATTAAATCCTGAAGGGATTTAATCGTAGCCCTCCGATCACGATCGGACGGTCGTGGCGCGATCCGGCACGGCACGTGCGTAAGGGGCTCGTACCCTTCGTCTCCGGCGACGGCGGGGCTTCGGGTGCGGTGGCGGCGGCGACGGCGAGCGCCTATGGGCATAGCTATGGCCAAAAATGGAACGCGGAGGGGATGGTGGTCATGATCTTACCTTCGTCTGCGAAGATGGAGGTCCGGAGGTGACCGGCGGTGAGTGTAGACGGCGGAGGGGTTCGGGTGGTCGACGGCGATGGCGATCCGGCGGTCTTCACGGCCGATGGAGGGGTGGCCGAGGACGGGCGGCTCACTGCGGACTCGATGGTGGTGGTGGCTAGGGCGAAGGGGGCCTGGATCAACGGTGATGGCTCGCCGGAGGCGAAACAGAACCAAAGTTCAAAAGGAGGGCGAGGGCGCTCTTCTTTCGCTCGAGGATGGCTCTGCTGGCGTGGGGTGAGTGCGGTGAGGGGAGGGGTTCGTATAGGGGTCGCCGGCGGTGGATATGGTAGGGTAATCATAGAAAACCGAGAGAGATCCTTTCCATCTCCAGCGAGGTTTCCAAACCTTCGGATTTGCTTCCTTTCTGGTGAAACCGCGTCGGCTAGGGAAGGAAAGGAGCCGGTGGCGATCAGGGAAGGTGATCCGGGGCGATCGGGTGAGCGCGGGTGGCCTGCGGCGAGGGAAATAGAAAGGGATCGCCGGGAAGAAGGAAGGGGGTGATCCCCTTCCATCGGAGATGACGAATCTGACAGGTGGGCTCCACCTGTCAGTGGGTGAGCGGGAAAACGAGCGCCGACAGGCGGGCCCTGGTGACCAGAGAGCGAGGGGCAGGCTTGGGTGGCTGACAGGTGGGCCAGGCGAGAACGGCGCGGGGAGGAGAGAGGGGGTGAGAGCGCCGATAGACGGGCCCCACTGGTCAGCGACTCATGGCTAGGCTGGGCTGGGCTGAGGCACTTTGGAGGTAGGCGGCCCGTTAAGGTTTTTAAATGTTTTTTCTGATTAAAATAATTCCAGTAATTCATATATTTGATTAAGGGTTGAATCACTGTTGATAAAAATTTGGAAAAATTCCTAAAATTATATTTGGCCTCTAGTTTATCTCATAAAATTTTCAAGTCCATATTTTGAATATTTCTCCTTCTTTGGCTTTATTAGGGCTCTTTTAGGATTTTCTTTAATAATAAAATCCAGAAATGATTTAAATAATAATTTTATTTTGTTTTATTTGTTTTTATTTCTTGGGGTGTTACAATCCTATCCCCCTTACAGAGAATCTCGTCCTCGAGATTCGGATCAATCCTCGAATAGCCCAGGATGCTGTGCCTTGAGTTTCATCTTCTTTTTCCCATGTAGCTTCCTCTACCGGATGATTGCTCCACTGCACTTTGCAGAAGCGGATGACCCGACTCCTGGTGATCCTTTCTTTGACTTCCAATATCTTGACAGGCTTTTCCACATAGGTTAGATCCTCTTGAACATCCAACTGCTGTATGTCTACTTGCTCTGTAGGGACGCAGAGACACTTCTTGAGTTGGGAAACGTGAAACACGTCATGTACTCCAGCCAATGAGGGCGGTAGTTCCAACTGATAAGCAACTTCGCCTTGGCGTCGAATAATGGGAAATGGTCCAACATATCGAGGGGCCAAGTTTCCTCTCATGTTAAACCATTGAGTGCCACGGAGGGGAGTAACTCGAAGGTAGACATGATCTCCTTCAAAGGCTAGGTCTCGGCGTCGATTATCAGCGTAGCTCTTTTGTCGTGATTGGGCTGTCTTGAGTCGGTCTCTGATGATCCCTACCTTCTCTTCAGCTTCTCGAAGGATGTCTGTTCCGAATACTTGAGATTCACCAGTTTGATCCCAAAGTAGAGGTGTTCTGTACTTTCGTCCATATAGGGCTTCAAAAGGAGACATCTGAAGACTAGCTTGATAGTTGTTGTTGTACGAAAACTTAGCGTACGGTAAACTCTTGTCCCAAGTTGCTCCAAAATCCAAGACACATGCTCGAAGCATATCCTCCAATATCTAATTTACCCTCTCTGTTTGTCCATCCGTCTGAGGGTGGTAGGCAGTGCTAAAGTTCAATCTTGTTCCCATCTCTTCTTGAAGGTTCTTCCAAAAACGAGAGGTGAACTGACTTCCTCTATCAGACACTATCTTTTTGGGCACTCCATGAAGACACACAATGCGGGCCATGTATAGTTCTGCAAGCTTAGGGCCACTAAAGGTCATCTTGACGGCTATGAAATGCGCTACTTTCGTGAGTCGGTCAATAATCACCCAAATAGAATCATATCCAAGTTGGGTCTTTGGGAGTCCGGTGATGAAATCCATACCGATTTCTTCCCACTTCCATTTAGGTACTTTCAATGGTTGTAACAGTCTTGCAAGTCTCTGATGTTCAGCCTTTACTCTTCTACAGGTGTCACACTCGGCGACGAACTGAGCAATCTCCCTCTTCATGCTAACCCACCAATAGCGTTCCTTCAGATCTTGGTACATCTTGGTACTTCCGGGATGAATGGAGTACAAAGTCTCATGGGCTTCTCTCAGGATAAGGGTTTTAATCTCTGGTTTATTTGGCACACATATCCGGGTTCCAAACCATATGGTGCCATTCTCGTCCTCTGAAAATCCTGGGGCTTTTCCTTGCCTCATGTTCTTCCTAATGGCTGCTATATCCGGGTCTTCTGACTGAGCTTCTTGGATTTCTTCGAACAAGACAGGTTGAGTCTCCAAGGTGGCTAGATATGCTCCGGTGGTCAACCCGAGATTCAACTTTTCCATCTCTTTACATAACAAGGGTGCGTGACCCGGAATCATTATGGCTGTGCAATATCCCTTGCGACTTAATGCATCGGCTACCACATTTGCTTTTCCGGGGTGGTAGTGGATACCTAAGTCATAGTCCTTTATTAGTTCCAACCATCGTCTTTGCCTCAGGTTAAGGTCTGGCTGTCTAAAGATGTACTTCAAACTCTTGTGATCCGTAAAGATCTCACAGCGATTTCCGACCAAATAATGCCTCCAAATCTTAAGGGCGTGCACTACCGCGACAAGTTCCAAATCATGGGTCGGGTAGTTCAACTCATGAGGTCTTAACTGACGAGTGGCATAAGAGATAACCTTTCCATCTTGCATAAGAACACATCCCAATCCTTGGCGAGATGCGTCGCAATAGACATGGAAGTCTTTCTGGATATCGGGTAGGGTCAATATGGGCGCAGATACCAGCCGGGTCTTGAGGGTGCGGAAACTTTCCTCGCATTCGGGAGTCCATTCAAACTTTTCTCCTTTCTGCAACAACTTGGTCATTGGCTTGGCTATCTTGGAAAAATTCTCAATAAATCTCCGATAATATCCGGCCAAACCCAGAAAACTTCGTATCTCAGATACGTTCGTGGGAGGAAACCAATCTGTAACAGCTTCCATGGTGGCAGGATCTACTGCAATGCCTTGTGCAGAGATAATGTGTCCAAGGAACTTCACTTCCGCCGTCCAAAACTTGCACTTGCTGTACTTGGCGTATAATTGGTGTTCCCTTAGCTTCCCTAAGGTTAACCGGAGGTGAGTCTCGTGCTCTTTCTGGTCCTTGGAATAAATAAGAATGTCGTCTATAAAGACCACGATGAATTTGTCCAGATACTCCATAAACACCTTGTTCATCATGTTCATGAAGAATGCAGGGGCGTTGGTCAAACCAAAGGACATAACCGTACACTCGTATAATCCATAACGGGTGGTAAAGGTCGTCTTGGGTATATCTTCTTCTCGAATCCTCAACTGATGATAACCAGACCGCAGGTCGATCTTTGAGAATACCGTAGCTCCCTTTAGCTGGTCGAAGAGATCATCAATCCGAGGCAACGGGTACTTGTTCTTGATGGTCACTTCATTCAAGGCGCGGTAATCCACACACATCCGCTTAGCCTTGTCTTCTTTCTTCTCGACAAAGATGACGGGGGCACCCCATGGTGATGTACTCGGTCTGATGTAGCCTTTCTTCTCGAGATCCTCCAACTGCTACTTCATTTCAGCTAGCTCATTAGCGGCCATCCGGTATGGTCGCCTGTAAATAGGGGTAGTCCTGGGTACCAAATCGATCCCGAACTCGATGTCCCTCTTGGGTGGCATCCCTGGAAAATCCACTGGGAATACGTCCGGGTATTCACTGACTACCGTTATTTCCTCCAAGGTAATCTGATGTAGTCTTGGTCTTCCGGACTTCATACTCGGCGTCTGGAATGTGACGACAGTCCCTTCTTCACTAGTCACAGTCACTTTTCTCTGGGCACACTCTATTACTCCTTGGTGTTTATTGAGCCAATCCATTCCTATAATGAGATCCAAGCCTTGGCATTTAGTAAGGATGGGATCAGCCCAAAATATGGTGCCGTGGATATCTATCCATACCTTTGGGCTATAGGTTAGGGCTAGGGTTTGTTTCCCCGGGGTGACTATTTGCATGGCTCTTGGTAGTTCTTTTATGTTTAGATTGTTCTTTTCCACAAAATCAGTTGACATGAAGGAGTGCGTAGCTCCAGTGTCAAATAAAACCACTGCAAGTGCTGAATGTACCATGAACTTACCCATCACGATCTCGGGTGCGACCTGGGCTTCTTCAGCAGTGACGTGATTGACTCGGGCGCGGATGGCGGGGTTCGCTGCAACTCCTTGGGCACGCTTGGGATGGGGGCACGAATTGGAGTAGTGCCCCTCCTGGCGGCAGTTGAAGCATACCACGGGCTTACCGTTCTTGTCGCGCAGGATCTCCGCTTTTTTTGCCGAGGCGGGTGGTGCAGCTGGTGCGGCGGGAGCGGGGCGAGGCTGTCCGGCTCCGGCGTTGGTGGCGGGTGACGCCGGGCGATATACTGGTCGGGGGTGGTATTGTGGCGCCGGTGAAGGGGGTGTGAAACGGGGCCTCTGTGCCATGCCCTGGTTTTGCCTAAAGGCAATCATTCTCTTCTTCTTCAGGTCGACCTTGTTCTGCTGGGTCTCCTGAATGATAGCTTTATTAACCAACTTTTGAAAGTTGGCGTAATCTCTGGAGATAAGCTGTAGGGACAGCTCATCCTTCAGTCCCCGGAGGAACTTGGCCTGCCTGGCCGCATCGGTACGGACCTCTTCAGGCGCGTACCGGGCCAATCGGTTGAACTCGTGCAGGTATTCTGTTACGGACCTGCTCCCCTGCTGCAGGTCCCTGAACTCTTGCTGCTTCTGAGCTATGATGCCGTCGGGGATGTGAGTGGCATGGAAAGCAACCGAGAACTCTGCCCAAGTATGGACGTGTCCCTCGGGCAGGGTCTCGCGCAGATTGTCCCACCATTCTGCGGCGGGACCATGGATCTGGTGGGTGGCGAAGGCCACCTTCTCCTGCTCAGTGTAGGTAAGGAGATCGAGCTTCTTCTCGATGGTCCTTAACCAATCCCCAGCCTCCATGTGGTTGGTGGTGCTTGAGAAGGTCGGTGGGCGGACTCGGAGGAATTCCGAGAGTTGGGAGGTGGGAGCGGGAGCTGGAGTGGCGGGTCGTGGCAGCTCGGGCTATTGGTGGAGACGGAAGAAGTGAGCCTGCTGCTCTTGCATCTGCTGCTGTAACTGCTGCATCTGGTTCAGAAGAGCTGAGACTAGCTGGTTCTGAGTGACCATCATCTCGGCCAGAGTGGGGTGGTTGGCAACCGGGGCCTGCCGTTGCCCAGTTGCTCCCCACTGAGGCAGGTTCCCGTTATCTCCTCCGTTCTGAGGAGCGTCGGAGCCCTGAGTGTTGGTCATCCCGAAGTTTCCAAAGTAGACAACATTTTCTTAGAGGATATTATTATTAAGTTTTATTCCAAAAATGTCGTTCTTGCGGTTACACTTTATTTATTTCTTCATTCATGCCTTATATTTTGACATGAATGGCAATACAATCAAGTAAAAATAAAAGCAAGCAATCATAAAACTACGTCTACGGTAGCTCGGGGGACGGCTCGATCACGGGCTCATGGGAGACGGGCAGGGTCGAGGAACTGGATGGTCCGGCGGGTGGAGCACTGCGGGAAATCTTCTTGGGCCTCACGGTGGGGATCCGAAGGGATTTCCTCTTGCGAGGCGGAAGAGGTGCGATCTCCTCAAGATCCTTCTTCAGTTCTTGGATCTGCTGGCGGAGCTGGGTATTAACCATGCGCCTTGGCGTAGAAGCTCGTTCTGACTCCTCAATTCCTCCACCTCGAGGGTCAACTGGGGGTTCTGCTGAAGTTGTCGACGGAGCTCAGCATTCTCACGGTTCAGGTTCTCTGAGGTATGGCGGTAGAAGTCAATCGTGTCATGCTGGCTGTCTACATCAAGAATGGCCTCGGTGTGGAGGTTGTCCATGGCCTCCAGAAGTCTCATGGTGCGGGCGATGGCGGAGTTGCTCTGCGTGAGGGAGCTGATGTAGATGCTGCGGTGACTCCCGGGTGTGCGCATGGGCATGAAGCGGTAGATGGTGTCGCGGAGGTGGCAGTCGTAGACCAGTCGAAGCTCGGCGAGGGACTGAAGAGCGGCTCGCTGGCTGGCCACCACGAACGAAGGTCCTCCAACTCCATGGGTGTAGAAGGGTGGCTGCGTGGAGGAGGGGCGGATAACAACCATGACCTCGCAGTAGCTCTCGCTCGCATCGGGAAAGATCCCGTGGAACGCGGGCTCATGGGGAAACCCCAAGAAGTCGACGAGCACGCGAAGCTCGCGGATGAATCCGGCCTCGTCACGAAGAGTCCCGCTCATGGTATGGACTTGGCTTCCTACAGTCAAGTCGGCTCTGATACCATCTTGTCGCTCCCCGATTTAATAAATCAGGACTTTATTGAAATTCCATAGAAAATCAATAAAACAAGACGTTCATCATGCGACCTCGTATAATACGGGCAATCATTCACGGTTCATTGACCGCATTAATACAAAAGTGAATAAAGGTGAAGAGAAACTAATAATATAAGGGTCCTAGATGAACGCCTCCTTCCAGTCTCGCCTTGACTAGGTCGCTACTCCAGACCTTCATCCTCCTCGTAGTAGACGGGCTCTGATGGTGTAAGTCAATGGGGTGAGTACAGATGTACTCAGCAAGCCACCGAATGCAAATATAATGCAAGATAATAACAAGGGAGATAGTGGCTAATTTTTGCGGAAGAAGCATAGTTGTAAAGCATTAAATGTGATCCATTTATTAATACTGAAATGTAAACATGTGTATGCATCATCATCTTTCTAACTCGAGGAGTACGTTTTACCTCCTCGCACAACAGTCCTTACATGCCATGAATAACTCAATCATTCAAACAATTGTAAACTAACTGCGAGTAGTCACACAACCCGCCCTTGACCGTGGGCTCAGCTTTTCGAAAAGATTAAATTACTCTGATCAGAGATGTACCACTGTACCCACAAGGCACGCACTCATCACCTACACCGAAGTGTAACGAGATGACCCTTTTCACGGGAACTCGTGCCAAAACCTTCCATATGGTCTTCCCACCCTCAACAGCACCCTCTTATGGGTTTCGTATCGTGTCTCGCCATGTCGAGTTTCCACCATACCCCCCCTTGAGCCATCGTCGGTACAAGGCGCCCTGAGGGCTAGCCCCTTGCCCCCTCCACTATGGTGTCGAGAGCCGGTGTGTTCCACACTTCCAGTTAGGACTTATCCATTAGACTTGTGGTTGGTACGAAAGTGCTTTGCAACAGATCCCGCAGACCGGTCCTTATAGTGCCCCGGGTGCGACATACCAATACCCGAGCTTGCACCCGGAACCCACCATACTTATAACTTAGCCAACTCCACCAGAGTCCAGAGACGAGAATAACGGGGAATATAATATACAGAAACCAGCTTTCTACGACTCATTCTTTTTATCCTATAGCAGTTGTGCCGGTACATTGGGCACTAGCTAATAATTTTATAGTAGAGTGACAAGGAGTTAAGGCTCAATAAGCATGGCTTGGGTTTGCACACAAGGACGGGGATCTAATAAGTATAATCGTAAGGCTTTGATATTTGACTAATGCAATATTTACCTATGGGTTATAGCGATAATTTATTAAAACATGGGCTAAATGATGATCAACTGTTTCAATAGAGGTGGTCGATGACTTGCCTTGATCAGCAAATGGGGATGGAGGAACCTCGGGGTAGAACTCCGGCTCCTCGACGAACTCGTAGTCTTCTCGATACGGAAAAATAAACAACACATTCAATAAACAGATAAAAATCCACCAAATAATAAACATACATATTTGTGGGTTTTATTATGTGGAATAAAGTTTCAATATTCTGATGTTTGGTGAATAAACAGTAAACTTAATTTTCTTAGGGCTTTTCTAATTTATTTTTCTGAATTAATAATTTATCACTAATGGGTTTTTATTCATTTATTTATTAAAAATATTTTGGGTAACAGTAACATACTGTTTTTATGGCATTAATGTGTAGAGAATATTATACTGGTTTTAACAAAATTTGAATGGCGAAATTTGGAGTTAAAATGAGCAAGTTATGAATTTTCAAAGTTTAAATCAATTTCTGGAATTTTATTTAAACTGGAAAATGGGCTCTGGTCCACGGTGAGCCAGGCCCACGGTGGACCGCGACACTATGCGCGTGGACCCGAACGATCTGGACCGTTGGATCTGGATCCAGTGGCCATATGCGAGGCGGGAGGGGTTAAGTGGAAATGGACGGCTGGGATTAAAACGGAGCGAAGGGGTACGCGTGGACGCACCAGATCGCTCTAGCGTTTTAAGTCGCGATCGATGGCCGAGAGCGTACGATACCCCTTTGAACAGATCCGTGGGCCCTGATTAAATCCCGAAGGGATTTAATCGTAGCCCTCCGATCACGATCGGATGGCCGTGGCGCGATCCGGCACGGCACGTGCGTAAGGGGCTCGTACCCTTCGTCTCCGGCGATGGCGGGGCTTCGGGCGCGGTGGCGGCGGCGACGGCGAGCGCCTATGGGCATAGCTATGGCCAAAAATGGAACGCGGAGGGGATGGGGGTCATGACCGTACCTTCGTCGGCGAAGATGGAGGTCCGGAGGTGACCGGCGACGAGTGTAGACGGCAGAGGGGTTCGGGTGGTCGACGGCGATGGCGATCCGGTGGTCTTCACGGCCGACGGAGGGGTGGCCGAGGACGGGCGGCTCACTGCGGACTCGACGGTGGTGGTGGCTAGGGCGAAGGGGGCCTGGATCAACGGCGATGGCTCGCCGGAGGCGAAACAGAACCAAAGTTCGAAAGGAGGGCGACAGCGCTCTGCTTTCGCTCGAGGATGGCTCTGCAGGCGTGGGGTGAGTGCGGTGAGGGGAGGGGTTCTTATAGGGGTCGCCGGCGGTGGATATGGTAGGGTAATCGGAGGAAACCGAGAGGGATCCTTTCCATCTCCGGCGAGGTTTCGAAACCTTCGGATCTGCTTCCTTTCTCGTGAAACCGCGTTGGCTAGGGCATGAAAGGGGGGGTGGCGATCAGGGAAGGTGATCCGGGGCAATCGGGTGAGCGCGGGTGGCCGGCGGCGAGGGAAACAGAAAGGGATCGTCGGGAAGAAGGAAGGGGGCGATCCCCTTCCATCGGAGATGACGAATCTGAAAGGTGGGCTCCACCTATCAGTGGGCGAGCGGGAAAACGAGCGCCTATAGGCGGGCCCTGGTGACCAGAGAGTGACGGGCAGGCTTGGGTGGCCGACAGGTGGGCCAGGCGAGAACGGCGCGGGGAGGAGAGAGGGGGTGAGAGCGCTGACAGACGGGCCCCACTGGTCAGCGACTCATTGCTGGGCTGGGCTGAGGCACTTTGGAGGTAGGCGGCCCGTTAAGGTTTTTAAATGTTTTTCTGATTAAAATAATTCCAGTAATTCATATATTTGATTAAGGGTTGAATAACTATTGATAAAAATTTGGAAAAATTCCTAAAATTATATTTTGGCCTCTAGTTTATCTCATAAAATTTTCAAGTCCATATTTTGAATATTTCTCCTTATTTGGCTTTATTAGGGCTCTTTTAGGATTTTCTTTAATAATAAAATCCATAAATGATTTAAATAATAATTTTCTTTTGTTTTATTTGTTTTTATCTCTTGGGGTGTTACAAAGCCAAAACAACAACGCGATACATCGCCGAAACCCTCGGCACACACTCCTCCACTTTACATCGAAACCCTCGATGCACTCAACCAACCTCAACCACTCAAATGCTTATCCTTGTTAATCACTCGTCATCTTGACCGAAACCACCCTTGGTTTCACAATCTCCCCCTTGATGAGTGCATTGACAACCAACCCCAAAGCAAAGACATGATGAGGATTTCAAGTTACGCGCACAAGTGACCATAAAAACTCATAAAAGAGCAAAACATGTCACTTGGTAAAAGATCTCCCCTCTTGGGAAAAAGCCTTATGCAAAGCAAGGCAAAAGCATCAAAAGCAACAAAAGCATCTCAATGCAACATGCAAACCATTACTCCCCCTTAACTAAGCAATCCAAAAGCCAAAGCATCCAAAACATCATGTGAACAATTTCTCCCCCTTTGACAATGCAGGCATCGAGGAGATAAAAGGATGCAAAGAGGGGAATGACGGTAAAGCAGAGATGTGAGCTTCTGAATCATGAGCATATGCAATTACAGTACAAACAATCATTCGCCTTGAATATCGTCTAAAAGTATTGTATGACAACCTCAAATGAATACCATCTAAACAAAAGGCATGAGCAAACATTTTCAGATTTTAGCAAATAAAAGCATCACCACTCAGACTAGTATACTAGACATGTCAAGGCAAGAGATGCAAAAGCTAAACAAGCACACACTAGATAAGCGTATCCCACTTCAAGGTGCTTCAGCAAACATGATATGCAATGAATTTTAAATTTTTCATTTTTGTGTCAGGGGTTATTTGTATGTCAACCTTATGCTAACTGACCAAGCCAAACCTAGGTCAAGCAAAAGACCATCGTAAGCTTAAAGCATTGATCTTGGTATATACTTCAATGTCCAAGTTCATACCAAAGTGCTATGGTAAGTCGTCCGGAACAAAGTAGTGCGATAAAGCAAACCCACCTGGATCTTTTCAAATTTTAGCACATAATAGCATGAATATCATTCATTTCTATTTTTGTTTTCATTCATTTTTCATTTTTGTTTTCATTCATTTTCATTTTCATTCATTTTTGATGAAATCAAGTAGTGTATTAGCATCCAAAAAGGACCTAGCTATCAAGTGTTTAAAAGTTAGCAAAAGCACTCAACCCATTCAAGCTAGATTCTAGACTAAGCAGTGATTGTTTTCAAATTTTCACAAATAAAAGCCATGCTCATGACAATTATCAAATGAAGACATGCCAAGTAGTCAACGGTATTAACGACAATAGTTTAAGCCATTACAAAGCATGTACTTGTAAAAGCACTTAATCATATGACAGAAGCTCATGCAATGCTACACAACTCCCCCTCAAAACATACTAGTATCTCTCGGATGCTTAGTGAGAGGGTGAGTTAAAAATTGTTTTGGAATCCAGCAACGCAAAACTCATGAACCAGGCAAGGAAGTAGATTGACCATGCATAGGATATGAACCATGAAAAACATTGTGTGGTCTACCTACAAAGCGTGAACCTATAAATCGACGAGGTCTCCCACCCTTTCGAGCATCAAAGCATCTTACACATGGTATATCACCATATGAAGAATTGTGTACACCACGAGGGGCAAACTCACTCAAAAACCAATGGGGAGCCTCAAAATCAGAGCAAGAATGATAACCACAATCATGCAAATCACGTGAAGAATAATCATGAAAGTTCAAAGCATGAGCACGACGTTCATCTTTAATGCGTCGATAGCAAAAACCAATCAAATGACCTACACGATGACAATAAGCGCAATGAAAAACTTTCTTGGGTGTAGGATTGTAGGTTTCTGGCGCAAACCTCACAGTTTTCTAAGGTTTTTGCTTGGAGTTTGTCTTGAGTGATGGAATGATTATCTTTTTGGGTTGGGTAGGGTTTTTGGCTTTTTGAGGTGTGTCTAACTGGGCTCTCTCTTTCTCAAGGGTGGTAGGTAGTGTTGGGGGAAAATACTCCATTTTCAGGACTTTGGAAATCAACGGTTAAAGATAATTCACCAACATCAAAGTTCATGTTCATCTCTGGAGGAGATAAAGTTTCTAAGCCGAAGGATACTACGGCATCATGATTCGAAGGCATCCTCCGAAGGCTACGAAGCTACAATGGAAAACAGCAAGACTGATTAGACGTCTGCCTTATCTACCTTCTCCGGATGTATTTTACTATTTTAACCCTATTCGGGGTACCGAATAGTTTCCACTATGTCGATTGTAATTGAGGGGTAAATAGGTCTTTTCCTTAGACTTTTTGCCTATAAATACCCCCCATCTTACCCTGTAATAGGCATCAAATACTCAACTATTCAATACACAATTTCAGACTACTTGAGCTATTATCCTATTCGGAGGCTTGAGATAGTTCTCAACACGAACTCTCTGTTTGTTAGTTCTTAATTTTTGAGAACCTGTTTGCGTAATCTTTTACGCCAACAGTTGGTGTTGTCTGTGGGGAACCTAGTTCTAAAAGCTAGTTCTAAAAGCTTCGGAGCCTCAAGATTTCGCGCCCCCTTCGTTAAGGGGCTTCCTAGTGCAGCTCGAAGGGCTTTCCTCGTTTTCCCAAACCAATCGAAGTCCTCGGTCTTCGGACCTCATTTTCATTAGCCATGCCTCCCAAGCGGAGCCTAGCCTCCGATCCTCCCGGAAGATCCCCTCGGACCAACGGTGCAGGACCCTCAGCTATCCCACTAACCCCCGAAGGCGTCGCCGGACATCAAGCACCCAGAGGCCCCTGAGCCGCTCCCACAGTGCTCCAAACTGACTACACCAGTTCCCGAGACCTGGAGCTCCCCTCCAAAGGAGACAAAGACCTTCCTGAGGTCAAGGCTACCCAAGTATCACGACTTCAGGAGGAAGTGGCAAGGTGGAGGCAAGATGCTGCCGATCGACTTCGCTCTCAAGATTCCACTCATGCTCCAGAAGGGCCTCAAGACGGTGGTACTAGCGACCTTCCCAAAGCTGTCTAAGTCCCGGAGGAAGTCTAAAATGCATCCTTTGACGATGAGTCTCCGTTGCATCCGGACAAGCAGAAGGTACCCTTCGACCCTAGGTTTAAAGCCTCGAAGCTGCACAAGGACTCCGGTGGGTCTGACCCCGGAGAATTCGCTCGTTCGTATGCTTTGGCAATAGAAGCTAGCGGAGGGGTGCGTAACACTATGGCGAAGTGCTTCCCCCTCTCTCTTGAAGCTGTAGCTCTCCGTTGGTTCTGGTCTCTAAATCCAGGATCGATCAAGTCTTGGGAGTAGCTGAAGAGGAAGTTTGTAAGAAACTTCCAAGGTACATTTGTGGCCCCACTGTCGACTAGGAGTCTATTTCAAGTGAAGCCACAAGCGGGGGAGACACTTCAGGAATATTTCACATGCATCGCCCACACCAAGTCTCAGATCAAAGGCTTGTTTACCTCTTCGGTAGTTGATGCTGCATGCGAAGGGGTGCTGAACCCAGATCTCCTCAGCATGCATCATCCGAAACCGATGTCATCTGTGGCACAGCTGGCAGCATACTTCGAACAGTATGGCAAGGCAGAGGAAGGCTGCCTCGGAAGAATTGCACCACCTACACCAGCCCTTCAAGAAGTGAAGATGGAGCGTGAAGTCCCAACCTCTCCGCAAGCCCTCCCTGACAATCGTTTCAATGATAATAGGTGGGGAAAGAAGCACTTCCACTCGGAGGTGTTGAACATTGCACCCTCTGCCCCGAAGGCAACTGCCAACTTTCAACAGGCACAAGGCTTCAAGGTTGGAGCTTCGAAGCCCCAAGAAAGAATAACTAGCAGGCACTAGAGCTTCTTCTATTGTGTGCATGGCGAGAATAGAAGCCATGACATGAAGGATTGTAAGTTTGTATTAACCCTTCGTGGTGAATACCTTCGACGAAGTACAGGGTGAGGTACTTCGGATCGAGCCCCTCCAGCGGCATGTTCGGCGCCCATGCAAACCGTGGCCAGAGCCGGCATCCACAAAGCACCCATGCAGCTCCCAGTGGCCAATATTATGCCACCACCGAAGCAGGAAGATCCCCAAGATCGCGGCAAGCGAGTGGTCCTGCCTATCTCTGGAGGGGGGACCCTCGGTAACATGTCAAAAAGGCAGCGGTGAGAATATGTCCGCGAAGTAGGGAACATAGGGACCTCGAATTATGCGTCAGGAATGCCCGAGTAGTCTCATGTACATATTTCCTTTACTGCCAATGATGCTGCGGGGGTGAAATTCCCTCATGCTGACCCCCTAGTCATTTCAGCTGATATAGTAGGAGTCGAAGTTCGAAGGATCTTAGTAGATGGTGGGAGATCCGCAGATATACTTTTTGTCCAGGCCTTCGACCAGATGTGCATTCCTCGGAGGCATTTACTTCCAGCGGAAGGATACTACGGCTTCATGATTCGAAGGCATCCTCCGAAGGCTACGAAGCTACAATGGAAAACAGCAAGACTGATTAGACGTCTGCCTTATCTACCTTCTCCGGATGTATTTTACTATTTTAACCCTATTCGGGGTACCGAATAGTTTCCACTATGTCGATTGTAATTGAGGGGTAAATAGGTCTTTTCCTTAGACTTTTTGCCTATAAATACCCCCCATCTTACCCTGTAATAGGCATCAAATACTCAACTATTCAATACACAATTTCAGACTACTTGAGCTATTATCCTATTCGGAGGCTTGAGATAGTTCTCAAAACGAACTCTCTGTTTGTTAGTTCTTAATTTTTGAGAACCTGTTTGCGTAATCTTTTACGCCAACAATTGGTGCTGTCTGTGGGGAACCTAGTTCTAAAAGCTTCGGAGTCTCAAGATTTCGCGCCCCCTTCGTTAAGGGGCTTCCTAGTGCAGCTCGAAGGGCTTTCCTCGTTTTCCCAAACCAATCAAAGTCCTCGGTCTTCGGACCTCATTTCCATTAGCCATGCCTCCCAAGCGGAGCCTAGCCTCCGATCCTCCCGGAAGATCCCCTCGGACCAACGGTGCAGGACCCTCAGCTATCCCACTAACCCCCGAAGGCGTCGCCGGACATCAAGCACCCAGAGGCCCCTGAGCCGCTCCCACAGTGCTCCAAACTGACTACACCAGTTCCCGAGACCTGGAGCTCCCCTCCAAAGGAGACAAAGACCTTCCTGAGGTCAAGGCTACCCAAGTATCACGACTTTAGGAGGAAGTGGCAAGGTGGAGGCAAGATGCTGCCGATCGACTTCGCTCTCAAGATTCCACTCATGCTCCAGAAGGGCCTCAAGACGGTGGTACTAGCGACCTTCCCAAAGCTGTCTAAGTCCCGGAGGAAGTCTAAAATGCATCCTTTGACGATGAGTCTCCGTTGCATCCGGACAAGCAGAAGGTACCCTTCGACCCCAGGTTTAAAGCCTCGAAGCTGCACAAGGACTCCGGTGGGTCTGACCCCGGAGAATTCGCTCGTTCGTATGCTTTGGCAATAGAAGCTAGCGGAGGGGTGCGTAACACTATGGCGAAGTGCTTCCCCCTCTCTCTTGAAGCTGTAGCTCTCCGTTGGTTCTGGTCTCTAAATCCAGGATCGATCAAGTCTTGGGAGTAGCTGAAGAGGAAGTTTGTAAGAAACTTCCAAGGTACATTTGTGGCCCCACTGTCGACTAGGAGTCTATTTCAAGTGAAGCCACAAGCGGGGGAGACACTTCAGGAATATTTCACATGCATCGCCCACACCAAGTCTCAGATCAAAGGCTTGTTTACCTCTTCGGTAGTTGATGCTGCATGCGAAGGGGTGCTGAACCCAGATCTCCTCAGCATGCATCATCCGAAACCGATGTCATCTGTGGCACAGCTGGCAGCATACTTCGAACAGTATGGCAAGGCAGAGGAAGGCTGCCTCGGAAGAATTGCACCACCTGCACCAGCCCTTCAAGAAGTGAAGATGGAGCGTGAAGTCCCAACCTCTCCGCAAGCCCTCCCTGACAATCGTTTCAATGATAATAGGTGGGGAAAGAAGCACTTCCACTCGGAGGTGTTGAACATTGCACCCTCTGCCCCGAAGGCAACTGCCAACTTTCAACAGGCACAAGGCTTCAAGGTTGGAGCTTCGAAGCCCCAAGAAAGAATAACTAGCAGGCACTAGAGCTTCTTCTATTGTGTGCATGGCGAGAATAGAAGCCATGACATGAAGGATTGTAAGTTTGTATTAACCCTTCGTGGTGAATACCTTCGACGAAGTACAGGGTGAGGTACTTCGGATCGAGCCCCTCCAGCGGCATGTTCGGCGCCCATGCAAACCGTGGCCAGAGCCGGCATCCACAAAGCACCCATGCAGCTCCCAGTGGCCAATATTATGCCACCACCGAAGCAGGAAGATCCCCAAGATCGCGGCAAGCGAGTGGTCCTGCCTATCTCTGGAGGGGGGACCCTCGGTAACATGTCAAAAAGGCAGCGGTGAGAATATGTCCGCGAAGTAGGGAACATAGGGACCTCGAATTATGCGTCAGGAATGCCCGAGTAGTCTCATGTACATATTTCCTTTACTGCCAATGATGCTGCGGGGGTGAAATTCCCTCATGTTGACCCCCTAGTCATTTCAGCTGATATAGTAGGAGTCGAAGTTCGAAGGATCTTAGTAGATGGTGGGAGATCCGCAGATATACTTTTTGTCCAGGCCTTCGACCAGATGTGCATTCCTCGGAGGCATTTACTTCCAGCGGAAGGATACTACGGCTTCATGATTCGAAGGCATCCTCCGAAGGCTACGAAGCTACAATGGAAAACAGCAAGACTGATTAGACGTCTGCCTTATCTACCTTCTCCGGATGTATTTTACTATTTTAACCCTATTCGGGGTACCGAATAGTTTCCACTATGTCGATTGTAATTGAGGGGTAAATAGGTCTTTTCCTTAGACTTTTTGCCTATAAATACCCCCCATCTTACCCTGTAATAGGCATCAAATACTCAACTATTCAATACACAATTTCAGACTACTTGAGCTATTATCCTATTCGGAGGCTTGAGATAGTTCTCAAAACGAACTCTCTGTTTGTTAGTTCTTAATTTTTGAGAACCTGTTTGCGTAATCTTTTACGCCAACAATTGGTGCTGTCTGTGGGGAACCTAGTTCTAAAAGCTTCGGAGTCTCAAGATTTCGCGCCCCCTTCGTTAAGGGGCTTCCTAGTGCAGCTCGAAGGGCTTTCCTCGTTTTCCCAAACCAATCAAAGTCCTCGGTCTTCGGACCTCATTTCCATTAGCCATGCCTCCCAAGCGGAGCCTAGCCTCCGATCCTCCCCGAAGATCCCCTCGGACCAACGGTGCAGGACCCTCAGCTATCCCACTAACCCCCGAAGGCGTCGCCGGACATCAAGCACCCAGAGGCCCCTGAGCCGCTCCCACAGTGCTCCAAACTGACTACACCAGTTCCCGAGACCCGGAGCTCCCCTCCAAAGGAGACAAAGACCTTCCTGAGGTCAAGGCTACCCAAGTATCACGACTTCAGGAGGAAGTGGCAAGGTGGAGGCAAGATGCTGCCGATCGACTTCGCTCTCAAGATTCCACTCATGCTCCAGAAGGGCCTCAAGACGGTGGTACTAGCGACCTTCCCAAAGCTGTCTAAGTCCCGGAGGAAGTCGAAAATGCAACCTTTGACGATGAGTCTCCGTTGCATCCGGACAAGCAGAAGGTACCCTTCGACCCCAGGTTTAAAGCCTCGATGCTGCACAAGGACTCCGGTGGGTCTGACCCAGGAGAATTCGCTCGTTCGTATGCTTTGGCAATAGAAGCTAGCGGAGGGGTGCGTAACACTATGGCGAAGTGCTATAGCAATTGGCAATAGAGGATGTTAAACCAGTTCAGGGCTATAGCACATCATAACTACTTATGTCTCAAGATGCCCACGCAAGGTGGAGTTCTCACTATTTCAGGAGACCAAGCTGTAGCCTGAAGAATGGAGTATGGCCACGGTCAGCAATTGGACCCTTGGCAAGTGCACATTGTGTCGGAGCATACGAAAGAGGCTTCGTAGTCTTCAAACTCCTCGAAGGGCATTTCCCTAAAGCTTAGCCCGGAAGGTGATGTCGTCACGAAGATAATCCTGAAAGATGGCAAGGAGTACCCAATGCAGTTCGGCAAGGGGCTACCTTCGGAGATAGCTGCTTCATTGGAGGAAGTAGTCAAACAAAATTTGGATATCTTTGCCTGGACCGATGAAGACATCACCAGGATTGACCGAAGTATCATCGAGCATAGTTTGCATGTCAACCCGAAGGCTAGGCCAGTGCGCCAGGGGCTCTGAAAGTTATCAGCAAAGAGGACAGACCTTGCAAAGGTAGAAGTGGAAAAATTGCTAAGGGCTGGCATCATCAGGGAAGTAGCCCACACGGAGTGGCTGGCTAACTCTGTTTTTGTCAAGAAGAAGGGCTCCAGCAAGTGGCGCATGTGCATTGATTTCACATTATTAAATAAAGCATGCCAGCGAGACCCCTACCCTATGCCCCGAATAGACCAGCTGGTGGATTCTACGGCTAGCTCCGAATTACTGAGCTTCCTGGACGCATACTATGGTTATCATCAAGTCTGGCTAAAGTGCGAAGACGAAGCCAAGACGAGTTTCATAACCCCATCTGGAGTATTTTGTTATGTAAGAATGCCTTTTGGCTTGCGGAATGCCGGTGCCACCTTTTCACATTTAATAGCTAAGGCTCTAGGTCATCAAATAGGCCAAAATGTCGAAGCCTATATGGATAATATTGTAATAAAGAGTGTTGTAAAGAACTATCATAGCCTAGACTTAGCTGAAACATTTGAGAGCCTCCGAGCATGTGGAGTTTGCCTCAACCCTGAAAAATGTATATTCGGGGCGCAAGCAGGAAAACTTCTAGGGTACTTAGTTTCAAGTTGGGGAGTCGTAGCTAGCGCAACGCAGATAAGCGCATTGCAAAGAGTGGCTCCACCAAAAAATTTGAAGCAGGTCCAGAAGCTAACAGGACGGCTCGCTGCTCTCAGCAGATTCCTGGCCAGATCAGTCGAGCGAAGCCTTCCAATTTTTAAAGCTCTAAAGGGGTCCGAAAGTTTCAACTAGACGCCGGAGTGCTAGAAGAGCTTCGATGATATTAAAGAATACCTCGGAAGCCTGTCAACACTCACTGTTCCCCTCCCAGAAGAAACTCTCCTTCTTTATCTTACAGCAACGGGCTCCGTAGTAAGTGTAGTATTGGTCAGAGAAGTTGAGCTTAAAGGAAAACTAGTGCAAAACCCAGTTTATTTCGTCTCGGAAGCTTTGTCCGGAGCAAAGACAAGATACTCCGAGCTCAAAAAATTTGCTTATGCTTTGGTAATGGCCTCATGTAAGCTAAGGCATTACTTCCTAGCACATAATCTTATTGTTCCTACCTCGTATCCCCTTGGTGATATGCTTCGGAGCAAAGATTCTACGGGTAGGATAGCCCTCTTTGGTATTTCCTTCACGGCGAGAACAGCTATCAAATCTCAGATCATAGCTGACTTCATGGCGGAGTGGACTCCATCGGCAGTTTGGGCTCCAGAAGAAACCTCCGAAGGTCTATGGACAATTTTTTCTGATGGAGCCTATCAGGCATCTGGTGCCGAAGCTGGAGCTGTGATAATATCGCCATCAGGGCAAAAGGCCATGTATTCTGCGAGGCTCAACTTTAAGACCACCAATAATATCGCAGGGTACGAAGGAATCCTGCTAGGCCTCCGAAAGGCAAAGGCACTTGGAGCAGCAAGGATTATAATTAAAACAGATTCCCAAGTCGTCCCAGGGCATGTTGACAAAAGCTTTCAAGCAAGGAACCCGCATGTTGCAAAGTATCTGGAAGAAATCCGCAAGACAGAAGCAATGTTTAAAGGATTTTCTATTTGGAGTATCCCTCGAGCAGATAATCATCTCGCAGACATTCTAGCGAAGGCTGCAGACGAAGCATTGGATGTCCCAGATGGTTCTTTATATGAAGAACTTGTCAAGCCTACGGTAAATCAATTACCCTCCGCAGAAGTCCTTTGTATCCTAGCTGCAGATTGGCGGACCCCGATAATGGATGTCTTACAAAGTAGCGCAGTCTTGTCAGAAGGTCCGGATTTCCGAAGGTTGCAAGCAAGGGCTCAAAATTATGAGCTTGTCAATGGGATATTATACAAAGCCAGAGTTTGTTCTCCCTTACTCCGATGCATCTCACAACCCGAAGGCCAAGATATACTCCGGGACATTCACGAAGATCTATGTGGAAGCCACCTACCCCCCGATGCTCTAGCAGGAAAGACACTTCGGTAGGGGCTCTATTGGCCAACAATTGTAAGAGACGCAGGGGAATTAGTTCGAACCTGTCAAGGATGCCAGTGGATGTGTAGACGAAGCAACCGTCCAACAACACCACTTCAAGTTATTGCCCCGGTGTGGCCAATGGCACGATGGGGAATGGATCTCATCGGCCCTTTTCCAATGGCAAAAGGCAGTTTGAAGTTTGTAGTGGTAGCAATTGAGTATTTTTCTAAATGGGTCGAAGCTGAACCCCTAACTGCTATCACTTCAAGAAATGTGCAAAAATTCTTCTGGCAAAATATCATATGCAGGTTCAGAGTGCCAAGGGAGTTAACTGTGGATAATGGCACCCAGTTCAAAGCTGAACCCTTTAATGAATTTTGCGAAGAACTAGCATCAAGCTATGCTTCGCAGCAGTTCACCATCCACAATCCAACAGAGCTGTCGAGCGAGCCAATGGAAATATTCTCTCCAGTTTAAATCGAAGGATTGTCGGGCTAGGCAAAGGACTATGGACCGAAGAACTTCCTAAGATTCTATGGTCCATTCGGACCACTCAAGCCAGGTCCACAGGCTTCAGCCCATTCAGGCTGCTATTCAGAGATGAGGCCATGACTCCTACGGAGCTCAAAGGTCGATCCCTTCGCGTAGTAAAACCTAGAAATGAAGGCGAGAGAAGCACTTCATTGGACTTGTCAGAAGAATCAAGGTTTCGAGCCGACGCCAATCTACGAAGTACCAAGACCAAACAAAGACATGATATGACCCGAAGATAAAACTGAACGAGCTTAAATCAGGTCATTTGGTATTGCGAAGTGTAATAGCTCCGGGGATGCTAGGAAATAAATGGGAAGGGCCATATATTATCCTACGCTCAGGGCGCCCCGGTTCATTTAAATTAGCTAATTTAGAAGGGAAAGAGTTGAAGCATGCATGGCATGCGGAGCACCTTAAATGTTATTACGCTTAGGGGCTCCTTGTAATCAATTGTAAAAGTACCTTTCTAAATAAAGATGGAGGTTCAAATTTTGTTTACTCTTCAAATATCCCTTACTCCTTGTGGACGCATCAGGAGAATGGAGATGCTTGCGGAGTCAAGCATCTTTCAAGGAACCCAAACAATGTCCTTCGAACCATTGGTTCAAGGATTCCGTTGGCCAGCCTACGGATTCCAGGCTCTAGCTTGTTAGGATCCGTAGAAGAGTCTACGGACTTTAAAAGAACAGATTTTCGGCCTCTGGGTTCGAAGCATCTGTAAAAGAGTCGTAGTTGGCCAGCCTATGGATTCCAGGCCCCGGCTTGTTAGGATCCATAGATGAGTCTAAGGACTTTAAAATAATAGATTTCTGGCCTCCGGGTTCGAAGCATTTGTAAAAGAGCCGTAGGTGGCCAGCCTACGGATTTCCGGCTCCGGCTTGTTAGGATCCATAGAAGAGTCTAAGGACATTAAAAGAATAGATTCTAGCCTCCGGGATCGATGCATCTGTAAAAAAGAGCCGTAGGTGGCCAGCCTACAGATTCCAGGCTTTGGCTTGTTAGGATCCATAAAAGAGTCTAAGGACTTTAAAAGAACAAATTTCTGGCCTCCGGGTTCGAAGCATCTATAAAAGAGCCGGAAGTGGCGAGCCTACGGATTCCAGGCCTCGGCTTATTAGGATTTGTACAAGAGTCTAAGGACTTTAAAAGAACAGATTTCCAGCCTCCAGGTTTGAAGCATCTGTAAAAGAGTCGAAGGTGACCAAGCAATAAGGTTTCAAGGCTCCGAGCCAATGAAACACTTTTAAAAGTCCTAAGCGACTGCTATGGGAGCTTACAAGTATAAATTTAGCTCCAAAACTTATAAACATCATAATACGAACGTACCGTTCGAAGAACTCTACGAAAGAGTAAAGTATGATTACCATGTATTGTGCAAAGCATAAGACTATTATATAAATCATTGTGTCCGATGGACCCTATCGCAACGCGTACGGTCCCCCACCCACAAGGAGGGGAAGGGGAGTAAGGAAAAACAAAAAGATGCTTTCAAAGCAATTCATATTAATTGGATAATCATATTTTTACATCAAGAGAAGTTTTGGTCTAAGCCTAGATAAAAACGGAGACCCCTCCGACCTCTAGAGCTACTTCTAAGACCACTTCAACCTTCGGAGCTCGAAGCCTTTAGGACTTTTTCTTAGTCTGAGTGCTTTTCTTCTTCGAAGCTCGTAGTTTTTTCTACTCCTCTTGAAGTTCAGCCCAAGACAGAAGCCTTTCGGTGCTAGCCTCTACTGGATCTTCGGCTTGGTACTCCGAGTTAGACCAATCTATGTATTCAGAGGATGAAGACGCTTCTTCCTTATCCTCTTCCTTGATATAAGCTAAGACCTCGCGATGGACTTCGGGTGTTATCCCTCCTTGATCCCCGTGAGGAATAGAGAAGCACGAACATCGATAAGGCCTTAGGCTTTCGAGGACAGACCACTGCCGATGGAGCTCTGCGCTAAGTACCAATACTTCGAAGTCGAGCTCTGAAGTGCATGGCAAAACCTAAAATAATAAACATCCAAACAGAGTTTCCTTGTTTATAAACTTTTCATTCATATAAGGGGCTTTACAAGATTTCTTGTACATGCTTAAGCGCCCTATAAGACTAAACCTGCAGGTCGGCTGGTAGAGCAGGTGGCGTCAGAGTTGGCGAAGCTGGAAGCGGAGGCCTCGTTTGAAATTGCTTTTGCCAGCGTGCCTCGTCGATCCAAGCTTTGGCTGCAGCCTTGTGGTCTGTTTGCCAGATTGCCTGGAAAGCTTCCTAGGCAGAAGCTACATCCTGCGAAGGATGCAACAAGTCCTCGTCGGCAAAGCCTGCAAGCGTCGAACCCCCAACCGGAGCAACCAAAATCCCAAGAGCTTCGATGTGACGTGGACTCCAATCCTGGCAACTTGTCCGGAGATCTCTCTGTACTGAACGCCGGAGCCCACCATCAACTTCGTCTCCACTTGAATCATTTTCAGCTTCCAGTTGAGGGGCTCACTCGCTACAGTCGAAGATGAAGGGCACATTGTGCCGAAGTATTCCAAGGTACCTTGAAGGGCATCCAAGGTATGCTCTACTATCGCAAAATTCTTCACTTCTGCCGCCTCTAGCCCAGTAGCAACAGTAGACACTTCGGCCATTTTGGATAGCAGAGTGCTTTTCTGAGCCATGGCCTGTTGAAGTGAGACTTGGAGTTCTACGAGTTGTGTGTTCTAAGTGGCTGCTGCTTGCCGGAGCTTCTCGACCTCCGCTCTGAGCACCACACATTCGGCCTCGGCCTCTTGGGCCGAAGTTTGGAGTGCAGTGTTGCTTTGCCGCTCGACCCGGAGTTCTTCGTCGGTGGCGGTCCTAGCCCTTCGTTCCTCGAGGAGCTCCTCCTCTAGCCAAAGTGTTTTGTCTTCAGAGCTTTTAAGGGCAGACTGGATGGTAGTAACCTTCCTCTTGAGCCGATTAGTTTCGAGCTCATTAGAAGTCGTTGTCGCTCTAGCAAGGACAAATTGCTGCAAAAAATCAAGTAAGTACCAAGTAATTCCATTTATTGATTGAATGCACTTGTGGTGTGTTGCATACCTGAAGGGCAGCCCTTTCGAGGGCTAAGTTGAGCTCCGGGGCTGTAGCTTCGCTTAAGACGGAGACCAAGTCAGAGTTTACGACTTCTTGGACCTTGTCCGCCAAGGGCTCCAGAAGCGCCCGGAAGCCCGTTCGCTGCTCCAAGAATGGAGCCAACAGAGGGAGCCAGGACAAGGCCTGGCGATCGTCTACGGCTGCCTCCTCCTCCGAATTTCTCACTGAAGGATCGTTGGAGGAAGTCATCGCTGTCAAGGCAGGGAGGGGACTGAGGCTCATCATGCTCTTACACCTCCCTGGCACAAAAGTCGGAGTTGGGACTCCAGTGGAGGTAGATACTCCTTCGACTGATGCCCCCTCGGCCGGAACTGCTTCACCCGAGACGACTCCAATCATCGGAGCTGCTGTGTCTGCCGGAGCCTCAACTCCGAGAGAAGCTGAAGCTCCATCAGTAATCGGAGCTATGCTACTCCTCGACGCACCTACAACATTAAGGTACTTAATGAATATTTGTGGGTAATAGTTGTTGAAGGAATTGTAAAGGCAAAAGTTTTGAACTATACCTTTGTCTGCGCCTTGAGGCAGAATTGCAGGGTTCTGCAAGACTTCATACATTCGGAGGTACTTGTCGAGGTCATCCCCCGAAGTCCTCTCCGGTGTAGCCGGTGCAGGCGCCCCGACCTCCGGCACTATCACCCCGACCATGGGCGAGTCGGGAATAGTTGCCTCAAGCTCTGAGCTTGCGGCGACGGGCTCAGGGGAGCGTGTTGTGTCTACCTCCGCAGCCTCTCGAGAAGGAGCTCCGGCTGCATCTATGGCCTCGTCTTCACTATCATCAATAAGATAGTTCTCAAGGGCCTTCCATATTCGGGCGTTGGAGTCCTTTTCTCCGGAGTCTTTCGAAGACGAGCTCCGAATGCCCAAGGAGGAAGGCGAGGACACCGGAGTCAGCTGAGGAGGAGGCTTCGTCGTTTTCTTCCCCTTCTTGATGGGGGTCTTGATGACTTTCCTCGAAGGCTTGGCGGTGGCTTTCCTCGAAGGTTGGGGGCTCCATTCCGATAGCGCTCCACACTCTGTTGAAGCGCTCCCAGCTTCCCACCAGATGCCTCTCCGCCACCGTAGGGGCTCCGAGCACCTATTCGGTGGCTCTTACTATCTGCTCCGGAGCTAGCGCCAAAGGAGCCGCTGAAAAAAGGTAGCATTTTATAAGTATGTTATTTCTTTCCTAATATATTACTGCAGGAAGGTCGAAGATTTACCTAGACTTTGAAGCTCTCCCTCCGAAGCATTTTGGAATGCTATCGGCCAGTCGGCTCCGAGAGGTGGGATCTGCATTGCTATGAATTCCTCCACCAGATCCCGCATGCTCATGCGGCTAGCTATCGAAGAAAGCACCCCAAGCCTCGTTGAGAGTAGGCTTGGGTTTGGAGTGACTTCGGCCTCCTTCCGGAACAAAATCTCTTGAAGGGGCCCCGCGAAGCTGGAGTCTTCTCCGACCTCGGCATAAAACCACCGGATGATCCAGTTGGTATACCACCGGTCATTGGTGGCCTTCGCAGGGAAATGTTGTGCATGCTCCTTCCAAAGCTGAAAGTTGACACTCCCTAAGGCTGTCAACACCTTGGTATCTCCGGGGCCATCCTATGGCTTCGGTTGGTAGGTGGCTTCGTTGGTGGCGACGAAGATCTCTGATCTTCATTTGCATCCTTCGGCCCGAAGGGCCCATTCGAAGATCGCCAACCTTTCGATGGCGTTGGGGGACAACTGAGGTAAGTTAATGTGAAACATTTCTAGTACCTCTGATAGCAAATCAATGGCAGGGAGTCCAAGTCCATCTTCGAAGAACGCTTCGAAGACCACTACTTCTCCACTTTGCGGCTTCGGGGTCGACTCCATTCCTGGGACCCGAGTCCTCATTCCAGGGCCCAGCTTCCCAGCCACCGCCTCTTCAATGGATTCCACAGTGCTTGTGGACTGGCCGATGAGGAAGCTTTGCAGGATCTTCCTCTTGGATGGAGGGCGGAGCTCCCAAGGATTTTTGGGCCAAGAACTTCCTGGAGCCCTCGCCATGGCCACTGCTGCCGAAGCTGCCCAAGCTTGCCTTTGCGCCAAAGTGCTCACTGCCACTGGCACGATTGTGTTGGTCCTCGCCATGAGTTGATCGCTCAGAATGATTGAAGGGAAATTTTAGAGGCTGAAGAAAGTGGGCTTTGGAAATCAGCCTCTGTAAAAAATTTTGGAGGGCTTCGATCCCCTTTTATAGCCTTTCTGCTAGCTACTGCGCTTCGGCCGCATTCACATTGCAGGTTCGACTTCTGCTGCTGACGGGTGGGACTGGGAAGTGAAAATGTGTGAATCCACGGTAAAATTTTGTCCGTTACCTTTTTCGGGAGCATAACGGCTAGTTGAAGGGTAACGGCTCAAAATTAACGGTTCTTCACGACGTTCCACCTCCGTAACGGTTCACTTCCCTACGAAGTGTTCACACAACAGTCCCAATTCAAAGCTTTCATCGGGAATACTTCGATGGCAAATACCCTTTGAATAACTGTAACACTTTCAAATTTCTCTAAGTCCTTGAATATGAAAATATTCCTTGCGTATACTGCTTTCCTGCCAACAGGTTAAATCGGGGAAGCATATTCGAGGAGCTACTGTTGGGGGAAAATACTCCATTTTCAGGACTTTGGAAATCAACGGTTAAAGATAATTCACCTACATCAAAGTTCACGTTCATCTCCAGAGGTGATAAAGTTTCTAAGCCGAAGGATACTTCGGCATCATGATTCGAAGGCATCCTCCGAAGGCTATGAAGCTACAATGGAAAACAGCAAGACTGATAAGACGTCTGCCTTATCTACCTTCTCCAGATGTATTTTACTATTTTAACCCTATTCAGGGTACCGAATACTTTCCACTATGTCGGTTGTAATTGAGGGGTAAATAGGTCTTTTCCTTAGACTTTTTGCCTATAAATACCACCCTTCTTACCCTGTAATAGGCAACGAATACTCAGCTATTCAATACACAATTTCAGACTACTTGAGCTATTATCCTATTCGGAGGCTCGAGATAGTTCTCAACATGAACTCTCTTTTTGTTAGTTCTTAATTTTCGAGAACCTGTTAGCGTAATCTTTTACGCCAACAGGTAGAGTGAACATAGTTTAGCTTAGGGTATTAGATGAAGTCCTATCATAACCTAACCCAAGAGCTAACCATACCCTGTCAGTGCACATTTTTGTTTATCCAAAACCAAATACATTTTCCCTTTCCTTTCAGTGCATTTGTCTACCATGGAAAGCAGATAATCATTCTCACACTCCAGTTTTTCTACATGCTTTCTAGCAAAGCTGAGTTGGTCCTTAAGGGTGACGTAGGTGGTACACACCGGCTGCTCATCCTTAGAACACTCAGCAACCTCTAATCTAGCCTTAAGCTCATCAATATGCTTATCTCTCAGACTAATGCTTTCAATCAATAAAGTGCAGTTTAAGCATTCATCGATGGCAAAAGGACTAGACTCCACCACCAAAAGTTGCTTCTAAAACTTTTCAAGTTTTTGAATGTTTTGAGCATGTATTAGATGCAACTGAGCAAGTTCATCCAAAACGATAAGACAAGACTCACATTCAGCAATTTCAGACTCAGATTTCAACAAAGCAAGTTCAGTAGAAAGTGATTCAATTTTAAGCTTTAGTTCCTTTCGTTCTTTAGCAGCAAGTTTAAGCAGTCTATCTTGTGAAATAATTACATCATATAATTCATCGTTTTGAACAAGTAATTGGTCATGTGATAGACTAACCTCAGATGAGTCAGTCTCATCGCTGCTGTACTTGTCATTGGTCATGAAGCAGAGGCTGTGTATGACACCCCGATTTATCTAATCGGAGCATTATTGAATTTCGAAAGAAAAACAATAATACAAGAGGTTCATCATGCGACAACGTACATAGGACAAGCATCCATGGTACGCAGACCACAATTATTACATAAGAGTAAAAATAAAATAAACAATTAAAAGCATGATGAACGCCCTCTTCAGGATCTTCTTCTTGACTGGGTCGCTACTCCAGACAATCCTCGTAGTAGGCATCATCTGAATAGTGTGTCCAACGGGTATGAGTACAAAGAGTACTCAACAAGCCACCGCAAATGCAAATAATAATGCAAGATAATAACAAAGGAAGGATAATGGCTAAAAGTGTGAAAAAGTACATTTTTCAGTTATTCTATTTAGTGTAGTCAAATTTAATCATGAGGAATAATAAACATGAACATCAATTATACCATCTAACTCGAGGAGTGTGTTTTCCCTCCTCGCACAATAGTTCTTAAATGTCAAACCATCATGCACATCCATTCCAAAAGTAAACTAATTGTGGGATGTCACGCAACCTGCCCTTGACCGTGGGCTCGACTTTTCGAAAAGATTTATAACTCTGATCAGAGGTGTACTACTGTACCCACAAGGCACGCACTCATCCGAAACACCAAGTGTAACGAGATGACCCATACCGCTCTAGGTTTCACCGGCGCGCCGGGCCGCATCCCGGCTAACGTTGCACCCCCTTTTGCGCCACAGCGGTACAAGCCACCCGCAGGTGCTGCTTGACCCATCTCCAAGTGGTGGCCTCGGTTTGGAACACTCCATACCCTAGTTAGGACATAACCATTAGACTTGTGGTTAGTATGAAAGTGTATTGCAACAGATCCCTCAGACCGGTCCTTATAGTGCCCCGGGTGCTACCGACCAATGCCCTAGCTTGCACCCGGAACCCACCATGCATACACTCACAACCAAACTCTATCACCAACAAAATTCCAATAGTAAGGATAATGGGGACCATATAGTAGAACGAAGTTGCTACGACTCATTTTTAATCATATAGCAATTGTGTTGATACATTGGACACTAGCTAATAGTACTAATTATATGGTGACAAGGAGTTCAGGCTAGATAGCATGGCTTGGGTTGCACATCGAGGTCGGTGATCCTAATAAATATATTGTAAGGGTTCCATTTGACTAATGCATGTATATCTTATGTGTTTTAGCGATAGTTTAGTAAAACATGGGTTCAATATGCTCAAAAGAGTGGTTTGGTGACTTGCCTTGTTCAGCGAAAGGGGGGGGGAGGAACTTCGGGAAAATATTCCGGCTCCTCTGCGGCGTCGTAGTCTTCTCAACATAAATAAAATAAATATAAGTTTCAATTAAACAATCCAAAATCACACAACAAGCATATAGGTTTTGATTGGGTTAATTTAAGGAAAATAAGGTTGTTAAGTTTCTAAAATTCATTTTATGAATATTTTAAAATGAACTATAATGAAACATTGTCCTTTATAAAAGGGATAATAATGTGAACCATTTTGTTTTAAGTTTTCTAACTAATTTAAAATAAGGGGTTCAGAGTAAACTTAGTGGTTTCATTATATTAACAGGAGAAGAATAAAATATAATTTTTGTTGAAATTGAAATGAATCAATTTGTAATTTACCCTAAAGAGTATTTGAATACTTTATTAAATAAGCATGAAATATTCAAAGTAAACATACTATTTTTATTGCATTAACATGTAGAGGATAAAATTATCAATTTTCTGGAATTGAAATGATAATTTTTGGAGTTAAAATGCGCCAGATATGAATTTTACATGTTTAAAACAGTTTCTGGAATTTAATTTAAATCAAAAAAAGTCTTGGGTCCACGGTGAACCGGGCTCACGGTGAACCCGCGCAGTGTGTAATGGGGGATTGGTCCCGATCTTCCGCTAGGTAAGGATAACTTGGATTGGTGGAGAATCTCGACGTTGACGATCCAAGGCTCCGGTCCGGCGGATCAAAACCTTGCAATCGCTACACCATTGTCTCCGTCGGTTATCAACTACGCAGGTCGCGATTGACCTCGCCACGAAGGCTAGTTCCTGCAAGCGAACCCAGGAACACAAGCAAGAACAGGAAGATACAAGTCGAATGCCAAATCACAGATGAACTATGATGAGGAGAGGTTTCACAAACGCTGATGCAGCAGCCAATCGGTCTGGTGCAGGAGCGGGATCTAAACACACAAGTGTAGATGCAAACAAAGCAAAACCTAACCCTAATGGCGGCTGGCGTGAGTATATAAGGCGTGGGCAGCCTGTAGGAGGCGCACACAAATCGGACTATGGGCCAACACGGCTCCCAACTCAGTACAAGGTCCAACTCGGCCCAATTCTGTCATGTAGGACTGTTTCACTCACACAGGACGACTTGAGATTCCAAATGAGGCGAAACCAACGCCAAAAGATCCGACTTCTCCTTAGCTTTCCAAAATGTCCAAGAACGCGCCAATCGGACTTCGTATGAGGAAGTTATGCCAATTTTGGTGCATGGTGGTTGATGTAGTCCGAACCAGCGAATTCTTGACTTCAAATCATCCGTGCGACTCTGTCTTCAACCCCAACTCTCCTATTCCATCTCCCATGTTCCTTAGCAACAAAATATCACTAGTATTTAGTAGCATCCCATCCAAACAAATATTAACATAGTCGCTAAGGAAAGAATTAACCTCATGGTTCAAGCGACGAGCACAGGCGCGTGTTATTGGTCCCTGTAATTGAATTGTAGGTTGATGGTGCATGTGTGTATCATGGTGGTGCATGTGTGTATCATGGTGGTGCAGGTGTGTATCATGTTGGTGCATGTGTGTATCATGTGAAGTGATGTCCTCATCATCCTCCCCCTCTTGAATTGGAGTCGTCCTCGACTCAAGCTCATCGTCATCTCCCAAATAGGGCTTTAAATCTGAAATGTAAAATGTGGGACTAACCCCAAAAGCTGCAGGAAACTCAAGTTTATATGCATTATCATTGATCTTCTCAAGCACACGGAAAGGACCATCAGCACGGGGCATCAATTTAGACTTTCTCAAATCAGGAAAACGATCCTTGCGCAAGTGCAACCAAACAAGATCACCCGATTCAAATGTTATCTCTTTTCTACCCTTACTACAATAAGCACGATATTTCTCATTCATTTTCTCTATGTTCACTTTAATAGTTTCATGCATCTTACGTAATAATTCAGCACGTGTAGTAGCATCAAAATTCAATTTGTCAGATGGTGGCAATGGTAGCAAATCAATAGGAGCACGCGGATTAAAGCCATAGACCACTTGAAACGGACTTACCTTAGTAGTGGAGTGTACTGACCTATTATATGCAAACTCAATATGAGGTAGACACTCTTCCCAGAGCTTCAAGTTGGTCTTCAAAACAGTCCTCAACATGGTGGACAACATACGGTTGACGACCTCCGTTTGCCCATCCGTTTGGGGGTGACAAGTAGTAGAAAACAGCAGCTTCGTCCCCAACTTATGCCACAACATCCGCCAAAAATGACTTAAGAATTTAGCATCACGATCTGAAACGATGGTATTGGGAACTCCATGCAAGCATACGACCTCTCTGAAAAACAAATCAGCAACATTGGTAGCGTCGTCGCTCTTATGACAAGGTATAAAATGCGCCATTTTACAGAACCGATCTACCACCACAAAAATACTATCCCTCCCCCTCTTAGTTCTAGGTAATCCTAACACAAAATCCATAGAAATATCCTCCCAATGTACACTAGGAATGGGCAGAGGCTTATAAAGACCATGTGGGTTCAGACGGGACTTAGCTTTATTGCAAGTAGTGCATCGTGCCACATAGCGCTCAACATCTCGTCTCATCCTAGGCCAATAGAAGTGTGTGGACAGCACATCTTCAGTTTTCTTTGATCCAAAATGACCCATCAAACCACCACCATGTGCTTCCTGTAATAACAACAAGCGAAGAGAGCTAGCCGGCACACATAACTTGTTAGCACGAAAAAGATGTCCATTATTCAGCACATATTTGTTCCAAGCACGGTCATTTGTACAGTTTGCAAAAGCATCTTTGAAGTCCAAATCAGTAGCATACATGTCCTTCAATGTTTCTAAACCAAAGATCTTATAATCAAGTTGAGAAAGCAATGTATAACGTCTAGATAAAGCATCGGCAATCACATTATCTTTACCATTCTTATGCTTAATGATATATGGAAAAGTCTCAATGAATTCTACCCATTTAGCATGTCGTTTATTTAGATTTGCTTGACTACGTATATGCTTCAATGCTTCATGATCCGAATGAATAATAAACTCCTTAGGCAAAAGGTAATGTTGCCAAGTTTCAAGCACACGCACTAAGGCATATAATTCCTTATCATAGGTAGAATAATTCAACTGTGGACCATGTAATTTCTCACTAAAATAGGAGATGGGTCTACCTCCTTGTAGCAACACACCTCCTATTCCAAAACCACTAGCATCACATTCTAACTCAAAAGTCTTACTGAAGTCGGGTAGCTGAAGTAGAGGTGCATGTGTAAGGCGATCCTTGAGTGTGGCAAAAGCTTGTTCTTGTGCTGGTTCCCAAGTAAAAGTAACTCCCTTCTTGGTCAACTCATGGAAAGGACCGACTATGGTGCTGAAATCTTTCACAAAACGGCGGTAGAAGCCTGCAAGACCAAGAAAACTACGTACCTGTGTGATAGTTTGGGGTTGTGGCTAGCTGTTGATTGCTTCTAACTTTGCCGCGTCAACCTCAATACCCTGTGAAGTGACAACATATCCAAGAAACACAACTCGATCCGTGCAAAACGTGCACTTCTCAAGGTTACCAAACAATCTAGCCTCACGTAGGACAGAAAACACAACACGTAGGTGTTCAACATGTTTAGTGAGAGACTTGTTGTAAATCAAGATATCATCAAAGTATACTACCACAAAGCGTACTATAAAGTGTCGTAGGACTTCTTTCATCAAGCGCATGAAGGTACTAGGTGCATTAGTAAGTCCAAAAGGCATGACAAGCCACTCATATAATCCAAACTTTGTTTTAAAAGCAGTTTTCCATTCATCACGTAGTTTCATGCGAATTTGGTGGTAGCCACTACGGAGATCGATCTTAGTAAAGATAATGGCACCACTAAGCTCATCAAGCATGTCATCCAATCTAGGAATAGGGTGTCGATATTGAATGGTGATATTATTAATAGCACGACAATCAACACACATGCGCCAACTACCATCTTTCTTAGGCACCAAAAGAACGGGTACTGCACAAGGACTAAGGCTTTCATGGACATACCCACGATCAAGAAGGTTCTTGTACTTGGCGCTGAATTTCTCTTGTCTCCTCTGGATTGGTACGGTACGCTGCACGATTAGGAAGAGACGCTCCCGGGATCAAATCAATTTGGTGCTCGATGCTACGTATCGGTGGCAGCCCGGGTGGTATCTCAGCAGGAAAAACATCGTTAAACTCCTGCAAAAGGTCAGTGACTGCAACAGGAACAGAGCTAGGAATGTTCGCAAGTGAAAACAGCACGTTCGTGCAAATCAAGCCATTTATCAAGGGAGTATCATCACAAATTTCAGCAAGGTCAGTTTTAGTTGCAAGCATGACACGTCCTTTCAAATTAATAACTTGTGATGAAGAAGGAGAAGCAACTTTATCTTTCTGTTACCTCAAAAGCGTCTTAGCTACTTGCTGATTTTCAGAAGGTTGTGTGCTCGTTTGTGCGTCCTTAGCATGTTTTTCTTGTTCAAATTTCACAATTTCAGCAGGAGTCATAGGAAGCAAAGTAACTTTCTTTCCTTTATACATAAATGTGTACTTATTGCTCCTACCATGGTGTGTAGCATCAGTATCATACCCCCAAGGTCTACCAAGTAATAGAGAACATGTTTGCATTGGTACTACATCAAAATCAGCAACTCCGAAGTATGTACCAATGGAAAATTTGATGTGAGCCGTTTGTGTTACCTTGACCTTACCGCTATTGTTGAACCATTGCACATGGCAAGGGTGTGGATGCGCACGTGTGGGAAGTTGAAGCTTCGTTACCATGTCGAGGCTCACCAAATTGATGCAACTACCGCTGTCGATGATGACACGTACACGATGGTCATTGACGACGAAGAAGGTCTGAAACAGATTATTCCGTTGTGCCCGATCGTCCTGCTCCATGTGAGTGCTCAAAACACGTTGTACAATAAGTGCTTCATGGTCGGCAGAGGCACAGTCATTAAAATCGGATGGAGGGGTACCGTTGTTATCTGCCATGTTAGTGAAAAGACAAACAACAAAGAATAATCCTTATGGAACGCAACTAGGTGGAGTGGTTGGTGTGTGGTGGAAGCAATCCGTCAAGTGCCTTACCCACGCTTGCAAGTGTTCTTACCACGCCGCAGTGAGTACACCGGCCTACAGGTGATGAACCAAATGGAGGGTGGTGGGCGATTGCAAGAAATGAACCTATCCTGACCAAGAGAAGGTGTAGCTGGGAAGACAACGTAAGTAGCAAGGAATAGCGATAGTAATAACAGTTAAACCAAGTTCAATAAGTGTTCCCTAGTACTCATCAAAGTTGCCGGTCTAAGTGCTCCCAAGGTGAAATTCAAGCAATAGAGGGAAACTATGTGCCCAAAACTCAAGTGGAGGCAGAACAAGGTAGCAAACGACAGGACCGGTTCTCTAATAGACCCGACGGGTATGGGGGAGCCCGATCTTTCGATGAGAGATGGAGGATGTGGTGAATTTGGTGGAAGCCGACGTTGGCTTCCCGACTACCACAACCAAGATGGTGTGGCGCCTTGAGCGACAGGTACACCGTCTGCTGATAACTACGATTTGGGGGTGGAGATCGACGTTGTGCTACCCGACTACAACAACCACAAGGATGCTGCGCCTTAGCGATAGTTACACCGACTCCGGTTGTTGCTGTTCTTGCCGTGCCAAGAACAGCCTTGAACCTGCAAGCAATCGAAGAACAAGCAAGAACAAGATGACAAGCAAACACTCACGGATGTGATAGAAGTTAGAGTTTTGATTCAAGTAATCGGGCGGTCTAGCCGACACGTGCGTTACAAGGAAGTAGCAGCAGCTAACTTACATCAAACAAAACCCGAGTTCTTTTGTGGCTACCACTTGCTTTTAAAGGGAAAACTAGAAACTCAGGATGGAGTCACGAGCGTTCTTCGGCAGTTTCTGGATGTTTCATCTGTCCTCTGCCATTGATTCTTGATCCGTTGGAAAGCAGACGAAGAGACCTTTCCAACAAGTATTTATTTGCATTAAACAACCTTGGGAGTTGAAAGATATGCTCCATTTAATCTTGGATTTCTGCAGTTACAAGAGTCCCTTCGGGTGCACGAATATTTATTGCATTGTTGCCTTCTCCACTCCTAGCTGGTTCAGTTCCTAAGCACTTAAGGATAATAAAGTCATCACAAGACTTTAATAGTACCCCATTGGAAAAATAATTAACTTGAACAGCTAGGAACGAGTTCACCAGATAATTAAGTTCACGTGCATGGGCGCGTGTCATTGGTCCTTGCTTAGGTGTAAGAGGTGAAGTGTTGGCTGCTGTTGTGGTTGTATCAATGGCAGCGATGTCCTCATCATTCTCTTTTGCTTCTCACAAGCTCATTTCTTTTATTTTCTCTTTTTCACTATATTTTTTTTGAACAAGGATGACAAGAGATGCAACCACAGAAATTGGCACCTACAACTGAGGTGTGATGTGGTTCACAGAAATTCAACAAGTTCTCTGAACGGCACACAAAAAACTTTGACCAATTTTTTTCTTTATCATCCTGATTTTTTTGGCAATTCTAATGAAGGCTAACAAGGGAAACCCATGTTAGGGTCGGCTCCAATTTGGGTCAATAAGATGCTCAAAAAATTTCAGATTTTTCTGACAAACGAGCGAAAAGTTATGCCTGTTTTACCGAAGGGGGGTCACAAGGACTCGATGTGGAAAACGACTAGGGTTGTGGAGGGAGGTTTTCGGGTGGGGAATTTTTTGAGACACAAGATCAACTACTACTCAAACGACACAAAGGGGGGATTAAACCAGCAACAAGACTCGACCAAGAACACAAACTCAACAAAGTTAAAAACTGAAATTAAAATCACAAGGCACAAAGGGGTTTTTGGTGGGGATTTTTTTTGTGAGGGTTTTCTGGACTCTAGGTAAAAACAAACGAAGATCGAGATTACCTAACGGGAAATCTGAGATCTGATACCAACTAATGGGGGATTGGTCCCGATCTTCCGCTAGGTAAGGATAACTTGGATTGGTGGAGAATCTCGACGTTGACGATCCAAGGCTCCGGTCCGGCGGATCAAATCCTTGCAATCGCTACACCACTGTCTCCGTCGGTTATCAACCACGCAGGGCGCGATTGACCTCGCCACGAAGGCTAGTTCCTGCAAGCGAACCAAAGAACACAAGAAAGAATAGGAAGATACAAGTTGAATGCCAAATCATGGATGAACTATGATGAGGAGAGGTTTTACAAACGCTGATGCAGCAGCCAATCGGTCCGGTGCAGGAGCGGGATCTAAACACACAAGTGTAGATGCAAACAAAGCAAAACCTAACCCTAATGGCGGCTGGCATGAGTATATAAGGCGTGGGCAGCCTGAAGGAGGCGCACACGAATCGGACTATGGGCCAACATGGCCCCCAACTCAGTACAAGGTCCAACTCGGCCCAATTCTGTCATGCAGGACTGTTTCAGTCACACAGGATGACTCGAGACTCCAAATGAGGCGAAACTAACGCCAAAAGATCCGTCTTCTCCTTAGCGTTCCAAAAAGTCCAAGAAAACGCCAATCGGACTTTGTACGAGGAAGTTATGCCCATTTTGGTGCATGGTGGTTGATGTAGTCCGAACCAGCGAATTCTTGACTTCAAATCATCTGTGTGACTCCGTCTTCAACCCAAACTCTCCTATTCCATCTCCCATGTTCCTAAGCAACAAAATATCACTAGTATTTAGTAGCATCCCATCCAAACAAATATTAACATAGTTCCTAAGGAAAGAATTAACCTCATGGTTCAAGCGACGGGCACGGGCGCGTGTGATTGGTCCCTGTAATTGAATTGTAGGTTGATGGTGCATGTGTGTATCGTGGTGGTGCATGTGTGTATCATGTTGGTGCATGTGTGTATCATGGTGGTGCAGGTGTGTATCATGTTGGTGCATGTGTGTATCATGTGAAGTGATGTCCTCATCACTGTGTGCGTGCGCCGGATCGAGATCCGCCGTTGGATCGCGATCGGGCGGCCACGGGCGAGGCGGGGGCGCTAAGTCATCGCGGACAGCTAGGATTAAAACGCCGAACCGGTACGCGATCGATGACCCAGATTAATCGAGGGTTTTAAAAACTAACGGACGCACGAGATTAAAACGTACCCCTTCGCTATGATCTGACGGACCAGATTAAACCGAACAAGGGATATAATCCGAGTCATCCGATCGCGATCGCACGGTCGCGATTGAATCTTACACGGCACTAGTACTCGACCCATGCCGGTCGTCTTCTCCAGTGACGGTGAGGGTCCAGCGACCACGGCGAGCGATGGCGGTCAGTTCTAAGGGCTAAAATGGAATCAGTACACCGCGGGGGTCAAGAGGGTCCCGTCGGAGAGGCTTGGGGTCATCGGAGCGTGGCCGGCGACGAGCGAGGGCGGCAGAGGTGTTCGGGTCCTCGTCGGCGGTGGCGTTCCAGCGGGGTTCGTTGGCGATGAAGTCATTGATGAGGTCGGGACGGCGCCTACGGTCACAGTGGTGTGGTCGTCGAGGACGGAGGGGGACTCCGGTACCGGCGAGTGGCGACTGGAGTTGGGGCGGCGGTGAGGTGTTAAAAACTGAAATGAGGCACTCTATTTCATTCTCAATGCGTTCGGGCGTGCGGGCTCGACAAGGGAGTGGCCGGGGGTTTAAATAGAGGCGTCGGCGGGGGCAAAGGGGGCGCAATCAGGGGAGGCCGAGAGTAAAACCTCTCTTCAATGCCGGCAAGCTCTTTCCTTGCATGCACGCGCTCGATCCAGGGCGACGACGTGTGAAATAAAGGGGGAAACGGTCAGCAGAGCGCGGGGACCGTTTAATGGCGTCAATTTAATGGGGGAGGGGTCGGCAAGGCGAATCCGAGGGGGATTAGGGTTCTGGCCGGTGAGGGGGGTGGATTTGGGGGCGGATCCTGCGGGGAAGACGGATCTGATAGGTGGGGGCCATTAGGAAGCAGGCACAAGCGAACAGGTGTGGCGACTGATGGGTGGGGTCGGGCTCGGCCACGAGGGGTTGGGTTGGCGCTGACAGGTGGGGTCGGGTTGTCGGGCGCGCGCTTGAAGAGAGGGGGTCACTGACGGGTGGGGTCCATCGGTCAGTCGGGGGCGTGGGGAGGAGTGGGCTGGGCTGGCCAGGAGAGAGAGAAGAGGGGGAGGGGGGCCCGATACTGTTTCAATTATTTTCCGAATAAAAATAATTACAGAAATTGATTTAAAATATTTGGGCTACTTCCAAGGGTGATAAAAATTTGTAAAAATTCTCAAAAATATATTTTGGTTTTGGGAACTCATACAAAATTTTCCAGCCTCTCGTTTGGTCATTTCAACTAGGTTGTAGTTCAAATAGGCTAACAAGGGCATTAAAGGTATTTCCAAATTAAATAATTCCATAAAAATACATTAAATGATATTTTTATTTCTTTGAAATTTTGGGGTGTTACACTGTGGAAGTCCTTCGTCTTTTCCTTTTTTTTCTTCACTCTTGTAAAATTCTTATTCATTAGAGCTTGGCTGTTCACTCGAGGTGTTAACGATGTCGCTGATTGCAGCCACAAAAGCTCTAGCCATCCTTTTTGCCACCTTTTCTCTTTTGCATATGAAGAAGGATTTTTTGTCTCTTTTCTGGTGTTTGAGTTCATGTTCATTCTTTGCGTTCAGTTTTGGGCAATTTGCATTTATATGATTAAGATCACCGTACTCAAAACACCCTCGAGAGCCTCCTATTCTTTGATCTCTTCTATCATTGTAGAACCTAGTGAACTTTTTGACTATAAGAGCAAGCTCTTCATTGTCCAATGTATCCACTTGTTCCTTTGTGATAGATACCAATGAAGACAAGGCAAAACCCCCAAATAAAGCGCAAACTCCAGACAAACTACCTCCAGATGAGGTGCCACTGCCAGGACTGGAAAACAAAGCAATATAAGGAAATAAGGATTTTCCAGCTCCTCGTCGAGATGCCTTGGCAATCTCGGTGGACTTGAGCTTACTAAAGAGTTCATCACAAGTCAGAGTGCCAAAGCTTGACGACTCTTCAATACTGGATATCTTCACCTCCCATATGCTACGATCAAGAGCATAGAGAAGTTTGATCGCCCTATCGTGGTCAGAGTAAGCCAAAATCCCAGTGGCACACAAATTACTCATAATTCCATCAAAACATGCAAACATGGCATCTACAGATTCGCCAGGGCCTAGCACAAACATTTGGTACTCTTGATTATATGTGCTTTGTCTCCTAGCCTTAAAGTGGTCCAAATTTCACGCACAGTTAGTAGGTGCTGGACCCTGTCAAACTCTTTGCGACTCAGGCTGACAAAAAGTATGTTTCTCGCTTTGCTGTTGCACTTATACTTTGATTTATCAAACTTTGAGGTTCGAGTTTTAGGAATCTCATATTAGGAATAAACGATATCCCAAATAGCACTTCCTTGGCTTAGTAAATAAGCCTCCATGCGCACCTTCCAATACGAATAATCATGACCATCAAACATCGGGATTTTTGTGTTTCTCTCCATGTCACCAAAAACAAGGATCACAAAACCGGTTAAGGTCAACTGGTGATCTAACCATCTCTGATACCAATTGTAGGATCGAAATGATGACTATAGTGAGGGTGACTAGTGTAGGACCGAAAGTAGCGACTAGAGGGGGTGAATGGGTGCCTAAAAAATTCTTTCGAATTAAATGGCCTTCTCCCAACACCCAACGCACCTCGACAGATAATCAGCAGAAGCAAAACAAATCACGGGTACAAAAATTAATCTAACCTAAAAACTACCGGTGTGCTAATCAAAAAGACACCAACAAATTGCTTAAAGGTAGATTAAATTCACTCACAGATTAAATTACAGTTCTACGAAGATTCCACAAAAACAGAATTTAATCAAGCACATGCATACCATCCACCATACATAAGTGGTTCACAAATATTAGACAACATGATTGTTAACACATTTAATTAGAATAAATGAAAGTAGATTCTGAAATGGAAGAACAGATAATACGTGAATTCACCTAGACATCAATATAATCTCCTAAAAAATATTGAATGTACTGTGTGCTATTTGGAATGGTACTAAGCGGCTAGATTAATAAAAGTCCTCTAACCGAGTGCAATCAATGTACAAAACGATGGCCTTCAATAAAAATCAAGTACTAGCACAGGATACAGAGTCTGAAGGCTACAATTCCTTCCTCCATCACTTGGTTGCGCACCACAACCCCATCTTCACCTTGTTTGTTCTTAAACACCCACTTGGTGCCTATGGGGTTGCATCCTGGTGGTAGCTCAACCAGTGTCCAAACCCGATTGTGAACAAACTTCTCAGGCTTTTCTTGCATGGCGTTTATCCAATTTGCATCAGAAAGAGCATGAGAAACATCTTTGGGATCAAAGGTGGCGACAAACGCAGACTCAGCAAACACAGCAAGAGACCCAACAGAAGAATGCAAGGATCTCGAAGTGAGATCACCGATGATGAGCTCTGAGGGGTGATCACGCTGAACTGCTCAGGATCCTAGGTGATCTGAAGTCACCTCACCGGAGTCAGCAACTGGCACATCTGGACTCAACTGAGGGGGCTTGATCGAAGTAGAAGGAATGATCAGAGGTCCGCTGTCATCCTTAGTCGAAGTCTTAGAAGGTGTGGGGTCTGCATGCTGTGCAGAAGGCCCACCCTCATCAATAGCAGGAGCATCATCATCTTCCTCGAAGATGGACTCTCCAAGCTCATCATCTCTAGAAAGCTCAAAAGAAGGAGTCAGTGAAGGCATGGACTCATCAAAAGAAACCTCACATGTCTCGACAAGCTGCTGAGAGTCGAGGTTCCAAACACGAAAGCCTCAAGAATGCAAAGCATAACCAAGAAAGACTCCATCCCAGCAACGAGATTCAAACTTGTCCAAATGCCCTCCCTTCTTGTGCACAAAGCACTTGCAGCCAAACACTCGCAAGTGACTCACCTTGGGTTGTCTGCCAAACCGCAACTCATATAATGTCTTACCTAAGTAAGCTCTAAGAAAAATGCGGTTGGCCAGATAATAAGCCGTGTTCATGGCTTCAGCCCAAAAGCGCCTTGGAGTCCTATGCTCATCGAGCATCGTCCTAGCCATCTCGACCAGCGGGTGGTTCTTTCATTCCACAATGCTATTCTGTGGGGGAGTGTAAGGGGCAAAAAACTAATGATCAAGACCCTGATCACTACAGAAGCTGACAAACTGAGAGTTCTTGAACCCAGAGCCATTGTTAGAGCGAATTGCTCGCATCCGACCATTGTTCTCACTCTTCAGCTTCAAAATCAGGTCATGAACAAACTAGAAAAGCCTCATCCTTAGACTCCAGAAAGAAAACCCACGAGAATCGAGAAAAGTCGCCAACTATCACAAGCGCGTACCACTTCCCACCGACTGAGCGTTCCCGAGCTGGACCAGCAGTATCCATGTGTAGCAGCTCTCCCGGATATGACGTCATCACGTGAGTCATAGGTGCGTGAGAAGTGGCAAGCATTTTCCCATGACGACAGGGATGGCAAACTAGATCCTTCTCCATCTTAAGCTTGAGCAGTCCTTGGATAAGGACCATAGAGCTTAATCTGACTAGCAGATAAAAACTCAAATTACCTAACATCCTATGCCACTTCCAGAGCTCAGAGGAGGATCCAGCAATCAAATAGTGAGAAGGGCCAGAAGAACTAGAGAAATCAATCTGAAACACCTTACCGAAGGGTAAGATCTAGCAAACCAAAGATCTTCTAGAATCCACCACACAAGACATGCCCTTCTTAAAGCGAACCTCTAAACCATCCTAAATAAGTTGCGAAACAGAAATCAAATTAAAATTCAAGTTTCCAACCAAAGGAACATTCTTCAAAGAGAAATGATCAGAGATGTGATTCGACCCAATACCTTGTACCTTCCCTTGACCACTGTTCCCGAAAGTGATGTAATCCTTGGAGCTCGGGGGAGTGAGGCTGGAGTACCATCTACGATGTCCAATCATGTGGCGAGAGCATCCTAAATCCAAGATCCACATGTCCTCTAGTACTCGATCCTACAAGATCAATGGTCATGAGTGGGAGCAAACGGTCCGACACCAGGTTTAGTAAAGGAGCTAAACCAGTGTCGAGCCATCTGCTCGAAAGTAGGAAAGCAGAAGGAATCATAAGAGTTTGGACGAAAACACGGCTCAAAGCGTGGTCCTCTGTTCTGCCTAAAGTCACAACAACGAGGTCCAAAACCATATCCAAAATGACCTGGAGCTCTGCCGGAGCGAAAAACACCCTCCAGAGCACGGTAATGAAAGTCGTCTCCTCTACCACCACCTACACGACATGGCCTGGCCTTTAGCCTCTCTCCACATCGAGGGACTCTCTGTCTACAACCCTGCTGGTAGAACTTCTTCTGCCCACCTTTAGCTCTCTCTACTCTCTCAACCTGCTTCCTCCTGAAGCAAAACTCCTCAAGATGCCCGTCTCTCTAACAAAACTCATAGTGATAGGTAGGCTTCTTGGAATGTGGTTGAGGCTTTGGGTTCTTAGGCTTGGTGGTGTTGAGTGTAGACTCTTTGGTGTGAGAGGGTCCAGGTAGAGAGTCAAGAGAAGTGTGGAGATGTTTAGGTTTTGGGACCCAGATAGGCTTCTTGGGTGGAGCTTTAGGTTGTTCTTGGAACACTCCATCCTTGGGTTGACTAACCCAAAAAGACTCAGTGGAGTGAGTCTTGGGATATCTCTGCTCTGGAGTCATCTTACTCCACTCCACTGCACGGATAATGGCACTCTCAAAGTCAGCCTTGGTGTAGGTGTAACCTACCCCAACCCATCCTACCTCTTGAACTGCTAGCTAGCTCAAAGTTCTCGTTCTGAGCATCAGCTAGCTCCTCTATCAAAGAAGCTAGCACCTCCACCTGACACAAGCAGATCTCACACTCTCTATCAACTTGGACAGACTTCTCAGCTTTTAGCTTGATCATTTCCAATCTAAGGGATAAGCAGTTCTCACAAATAGTGGGTGGAACTAACAAGGTCTTAAGCTCTAGCTTAGTCTGCTCCAACTCAGCTCTCACTCTTGCTAACTCGCCCAACTGCTCATCACTCTTGGCCCTCAGCTCAGCTAAACTAGCTAAATGAGATGGACAGTCTACACAGGGCACGACGACAGTAGCATGAGCATCTTTCAGCTCCAGCTGAGCGCTTTCATGCTTAGTCGCCAAAGCGTCTCTCTCATCTACCCTCTCTGTGTACCTGGACTTCAGAGTCGTCAGGTCACATAAGAACACCTCACAGTTAGGGCACTCACTGCTACCACCCATGCAAGGGGAAGAAGATAGACTCTCAATCTTGCCATTTTCCATGGCAAGCTCACTCTCAAGCTCATCTATCCTCTTCTTAGCCCCTCTAAGTGGTTTCTCCCGATAACTCAACTCCTGACGATTCACTTCTAGTAAATCAACGACTTTTTGTTCATAGGAGGATAACTTTTCATCATCGTCATCATCATAATTGTTGGGGGAGCCCTTCGCTTCCTTATCCCCAAGAGACATTGAGCAGAAGGTCCTACGGGATCTTTGGTTGTGATGCGAGCGGCTCTTCGGCTTGTCCCCGAAGGACATGAAGTAGAGGCCCGTCGGATCATCCTTGTCCTTCGCCTTCTTGATCACGATCTCATCATCACTTGAGGTTGATGAAGAGGAAGAACACGATGACCTCTTGGAGCAGCTTCTCTCAATCTCAGCGAAGAAGGCCTTGTCTCGCTTCTTGTTCTCACACCGGTAGTCCTTGAGGGCCTTTCGAAAGAATCTCGTCTTGGGCTTGCCCTTTGTGAAGGTGGAGCTGTCGTGCTCGCCGGAGTCATAGGAGCCATCGCCGGTGCCCTTCTTGTGACTGTTCCGCTTGGGGAAGTCGACGATGAAGTGACCTGGATCACCACACTCAAAGCAGCCGGATTTTGTGCCGTGTCTTTTGAACATTCGTTTATCATAGACACGACGCACCCGGTTGTTAAAAAGACACAGATCATCATCTCCTAGCAAATCAAGCTGATCCTTGTTGATAGACATCAAAGAGAATGCAACACAGCTCAAAGAGGAGGAGTCAGCAGAAGGTGTCGCAAGGGCTAGGATTTTTGTGCCAGAACCAGTGAGATTTGATCTCAACTGGATATCAACCTTTGAGGCCTTCAACTTACTGAAAAGCTCCGCGACAGTCAAGGTATCATAGGAAGCACTCTCAACAATAGAAGATACCTTGATCTCTCAGATCTTAGGGTCCAAGGTATGAAGAACCTTGAGCACCTATTCATGATCTGAGACCAACTGATCACGATCAGCTTTGTTGGGCCGAAGCTTGTTAATGATTGATTGAAGAGGCCAAACAAAGCCTCAACAGTCTCTCTCGGTTTCTGTGAGAAATTTTCATACTCACACCGGTAGGTCTGATAGAGCCTAGCCTTGACCTGAGCTATCCCCTCATGGTTTGCTTGGAGGGTAGCCCAGATCTCTCGAGCAGTGTCGAGATGGCTAACGCGCTCAAACTCATTGGGACCTAAACCAGAAAATAAAATGTTCACCGCTTTGCTATTGTTCTGATGCTGTGTGATTATATCAGGAGAAGTGCGCTTAGCAATAGGAAGCACAGAAAAAGTAGTGTGAGCACAAATATCCCAAATATCCAAGCTCTGGCTCATGAGATAGGCTCACATGCGAGTCTTCCAATAAGTGTAGCCAAAATCTTCAAGGGACGGTACCTTACCAAAGGAAGTCATGATCACTACCCTAACCAAGCTCTGATACCACTTGTATGGCCGAAAGTAGCGACTAGAGAGGGGGTGAATGGGCACCTAAAAAATTCTTTCGAATTAAATGTCTTCTCCCAACACCCAGCGCACCTCGACAGATAATCATCAAAAGCAAAACAGATCACAGGTACTAAAAATAATCTAACCTAAAAACGACCGGTGTCCTAATCAAAAAGACACCAACAAATTGCTTAAAGGCAAATTAAATTCACTCACAGATTAAATTACAATTCTACGAAGATTCCACAAAAACAGAATTTAATCAAGCACATGCATACCATCCACCATACACAAGCGGAATGTTTTGAGCATGTATCAGACGCAACTGAGCAAGTTCATCTATAACGATAAGACAAGACTCACATTCAGCAATTTTAGACTCAGACTTCAACAAAGCAAGTTCAGTAGAAAGTGATTCAATTTTAAGATTTAGTTTCTTTCGTTCTTTAGCAGCAAGTTTAAGTAGTCTATCTTGTGAAATAATTGCATCATGTAATTCATCGTTTTGAACAAGTAATTGGTCATGTTACCGCGGCTGCTGGCACAGAGTTAGCCGATGCTTATTCCTCAGATATCGTCATTGTTTCTTTTGCTATAATCAAAGACGCAGTGCCCCAAATGCCTCTAGAAAGATCCGAAGTAATTCGAGCTGTAATTGTACGTACATGTAAAGAGTTCAAATGCGAAGATGATATAATAATACGCTATGATGACAATGCAGCGGTTATCATTGATCAAAAAGGAAATCCAAAGGGAACTCGCATTTTCTCCCTCTTTAGGAAAATGAATATCCCGGAAAAGATTTTGAGTTCCGTATGGCTTTTTTTCTCTTCACTCGGACCAATCCAACCAATCGACTTCTTGTATTTTTTGGTATCCGCTTGACCTTTTCTAAGCGGGAACAGAATGAAACGACCATAATAAAGACGCTTACTATCTACTCTTGATTCAACACACCTCCACTCTAGTGTTTGAGTGGACCCTGCTACCCCCTCTCGAACTATATAGACTAGTTTTATTATTTGATCATTGAATCATTTATTTCTCTTGAAAGCGATTTCATTCTTTTACAGACGTTACTGGTAGGAGAAGAACCCGACTCGGTATTCCCAAGCAGAGTCTCGTGAAACCTCCCCTCTTTACCTTCAATTACATCTAAAAGTGATTTGTATACTTTATTGTGACCATCCCTCGTTGGTTGCCCGCGGGACCCACTATCAACAAGTGTATCCACGACTTCTTGTACCAATTTTTCCTGGCACATTACTAAATCTGCTGGCGCTAATTCACTTCTTTTTAATAGATAGGCAAGATTCCCTCCATGAATTTAGGAACTTTTGCTTGCATTGTATTATTTGGTCTACGTACCAGAGTCATAGGAACTAGAAAAAAGATGTTCTTTATCTTTTGTATATCTATACTTATAATTATTTTTATTGTAATTTACTTTTTGGTTTGGATAGCTTTTCCCGGTGGTGTGGAGAAAGCAGCAATCAATAGGACTTCCCTAATCCTCCCTTCTTGAAAAGAAGAACGTGAAATTCTTTTTCATTTCTGCAGGGACCGGGAGATTGGAGCTAGCCATACCTGGACCAAGACGAACTCGTGCAGGTAGTTTATTGAAACCCTTGAATTCAGAATATGGGAAAGTAGCTTTTGGATCTGAAAAAAGTTTCATAAGATATGTCTAAAGTAGATGGTGATTGATAGAGAAATTCTTGCTCGTAAGTTCCAGTATGAGTACTGCGCCGAACATAATTTCATATAGAAAGACATATCATAGAAAAATGAAATCGAAAATATTCGGAGATGGCAAATATTCGGAGATGACTATGAAAACACCTCTTTGGATCCTCGAATTGAAAAAGAGATTGAGAGGGATCAAGAATCCTAATTCTCATTATTTGGAATGAGGGCTAAGATTGTAAGGGGCGCAGTTTCATAATGTTCGTTGCCAACGATCCGAGGTTGTAACATAGTTGAGGCATTTTTCACTATTTTTAAATACGAAAAAGATCCTAATCCAAAATGCAAAGGTCGTCTTATTCAAAACCTCAATCATCACATCCCCTCTCTCCCACTTCAACGGTGCCGTCCATGGATCAAATTATTTCGTGGATTGGATTTCACTTGCCTGTCTACGGTTCCTTTTCAAGTGTACCAAAAAAGACTTTGTTAGTAAGGAATCAAATGCTGTGGAAGTCTTTCGTCTTTTCTTTATTTTCTTCACTCTTGTAAAATTCTTCTTCATCAGAGCTTGGCTCTTCACTCGAGGTGTTGTCGATGTCGCTGAGTGCAGCCACAAAAGCTCTAGCCATCCTTTTTGCCACTTTTCCTCTTTTGCCTGTGAAGAAGTATTTTTTATCTCTTTTCTGGTGTTTCAGTTCATGTTCATTCTTTGCGTTCAGTTTTGGGCAATTTGCTTTTATATGATTAAGATCACTGTAGTAAAAACACCCTTGAGAGCCTCCTCTTCTTTGATCTCTTTTATCATTGTAGAACCTAGTGAACTTTTTGACTATAAGAGCAAGCTCTTCATCGTCCAATGTGTCCACTTGTTCCTTTGTGATAAAGACCAATGAAGACAAGGCAAAACCCCCAGATAAAGCGCAAACTCTTGACACACTACCTCCAGACGAGGTGCCACTGCCAGGACTGGAAAACAAAGCAATCGAAGGCAACAAGGATTTTTGAGCTCCTGGTCGAGATGCCTTGGCAATCTCGGTGGACTTAAGATTTCTAAAGAGTTCGTCACAAGTCAGAGTGTCAAAGCTTGCCAACTCTTCAATACTGGAGATCTTCACCTCCCATATGCTACGATCAATAGCATAGAGAAGTTTGATTGCTCTGTCAAACTCTTTGCGACTCAGGCTGACAAAAAGTATGTTTGTCGCTTTGCTGTTGCACTCATACTTTGATTTATCAGACTATGAGGTTCGAGTTTTAGGAATCTCATATTGGGAATCAACAATATCCCAAATAACACCTCCTTGGCTTAGTAAATTATCCTCCATGTGCACCTTACAATATGAATAATCATGAACATCAAACATCGGTATTTTTGTGTTTCTCTCCATGTCGCCAAAAACAAGGATCACATAACTGGTTAAGGTCAACTGGTGATCTAACCGGCTCTAATACCAATTGTGGGATCGGAATGGTGACAAGAGGGTGGGGGGTGAATAGACGCCTCAACAAATTCTCGCGAATATGATGGCCTTTTCAAATCACCTAACGCACCTCTAAAAGGAACAAAAACGGAAGCTAATAATCTTTCACAACAAAATCCCGAATAAAGCAAGTGCTATCACTCTCCTGTCAGATATGAAGTGATATAACAATTTGAGAGATCACAAGCACTACTCTTGTATCAAATAGACAAATCACCAAACATTTCAATAATTCTTAGGCATTTCATCATGTTCATGGCAAATATACGGATTTCACACATATTTAATCATTGTACAATGATCACGCTAGATTAGACAGGCTCAAAGATGAATTATATTGAACATCACACATTCATAGGTATATTATCAAAAGGACCACAAGTAAAGTCCATGAAGTAGTTTAATCTATCACAAAGTAATCATCCAGAAATAATTCATGTGCATGAGGATTGAAAATACTATACAGTTCTTAATCAGTTCTATCAATAGAAACCCAGCAGAGAGGTAATCAAATACAGAAACAATCTATTGGGAGTCTTTGAAAATACACTGAAGAAAATCACCTGAGTCTTCCGGCAGTGGTACAACTTCCAAATATTGCAGAAATTTCTGTTCCAAAATTCTCAACTGAAATTTTAATTTTTCAGAATCAGTTAAGAATATTGTTGGATGGAAAAATATATGTAGCAGTGGTCAAAACCTTTTGCAAATTTCAAACATGGAACCCTTGCAACTTGGACAACAAAAGTTATGTAGAACTCAGGTCCAAAAGCAGTACTAAAACAGATCAAAAATCGCCTCAAATATTGAATCCAGACTCAAAATAGAGAACTGTATTCAACTGAAATCTCAAGTTTTCAAAATCAGTGGTCAAAAACTCTTGCAAATTTCCAAAATGGAACCCTGGAAACTTGATCTTCAAAGGCTATGAAGAACATGGATCCAAAAACAGTACCAAAACAGATCAAACATTTCCTGAAAGATTGAATCTAGACTGGAAACAGAACACTTTACTTAGCAGAAATTACAAGTGTTCAGGATCATTTAGGTACTTTTTTGGGCATAAAAATAAATGCAGAAGTGATCAAAAACTTTTTAGAACTTCACAAATGGAACCCTGGAAACTTGAACATCAAAAGCTATGAAGAACTCGGATCTAAAATCAGCACAAAAATAGCTCAAAATTGTATTCAAAAGTGATCACACAAGAAAACTAATCTGGCATCAGAACTCTCTGCAGGAACAAAACAAAATGGTAGAAAGGATTAATTCTCAATTTCTGCAAAAAGGTTATGGAATAACTTTGAATCCCTTCAAAGATGATATTACTCAAGAAACAATCCAAGAATCAGCCAAGATGCTGATGAAAAGTTGAAGCAATAATTCATCAAATAGGTAGAGGGCTACACAAACACTTAACCATTTCAGCTAGAGTTAAATTCCAGAACTGTGATGCCTTGTTTGATTAGAAAAATAATTACGAAGGAATCACAGAAATCACTTGCAACTTTCAAACATGGATCATTCAAATCATGCACAACAAAAGATGTAGAAACATCAATATCAACTTTTGCACTAGATTCAACAAAAATTGCTGCACAAAATCGATCTCAGCCTGATTGCATGCGTGCGCTGGAATCAGAACCCTTCACTAGAACTATTCCTTTTGCCAGATCATGAAAAGTGTACCACAAGATTGAACTAAAAACAACAGCAAAATGTATGAAATTGATATTTGATTCAGCCAAAAGACCAGCCAAAAAAATCCCCACCTGCCCATGGATATGGTCCCCTATTTATAGGCCAACCATTGGGGGTATTTTCTAAAAAGAACCCTCTAGAATTGAAATGCACAAAAGTCCTATTCCTTGTAATATATTTTCAGAATTAAGAAATTATGAAAATTATACAAAAGGAGTACAATAGCTCTAGACACTTAATAAAATTAAACCTAGTTTATTACTCAAAGACTCAACACTAAAAAAGGACTCAAAACTATTGAAATTAACAAAACTAGATTTGCGATGGTTTTCAGCAAAAACCGACAAAGCCTCTCAACCATTCGACTCGCGACATCGCTTTGCGACTCCGAGCGCCATCAAGCCACTTCCGCTCTTGATCCCCTCGAGCCGCCTGAATGCTTGCCCTGGCCTCCTTCTCACAGACCCGATCATCATGCCGTCGTAGTCAGCCGTCCGTCTAAGTCTTGCTCGGTCTCTTCGTGCACTCTTGAGATCTTCTCCAACTTCGCCCGACCTCCTTGATCCTCTAGCATCAAGCTCCCCGCTTGACCCTTGATCACTCGCCGTCGGCAGTCGGTCAGCATCTCCACCCTGCACATCCAAGACAAGACAAGCCAAAATAAGAACGCAACGCACCACCAAAACCCTCGGCACACACTCCTCCACTTTACATCAAAACCCTCGATGCACTCAACCAACCTCAACCACTCAAACACTTATCATTGTCAATCACTCATCATCTAGACTGAAACCACTGTTGGTTTCACATAAGTTATGTCATTGTAGTGTGTCCGTTTGCTCCACTTGAGTGTTTAAAACACATTGTACAATCAACGCTTGATACTTCTCTATGGTGGCAATACCTAAAATCTCCTTGCCATCAATTTCAGTCTCGTCATCGTCACCTGCATATTTAGTACCACCATCATCAATATCACTAGCACTAACATAGTCACCATCCTCAGTAGCAATGAATGTCCATCTCTAGCTTGGGCAATCTCTCATGATATGGCCCTTCCCTTTGCAATTGTGGCAAATGACTCCACTGGTTCGGCCTGTAGAAGCAACCAATGAGGAACTATTTGCTGGTAGGGTTGTTTTACTCTTCTCCTCTAGTGGTAGTGAAGACGAATGTGCTGCTGAACGCACCCTGGATATGAAGGGGTCAGCAGACCGTGTAGGAGAAGGTAGTGTTGATTTTCCCATTGCACATGTCGCTCTTGTGTCGGTGAAGTTGCTCTTCGACTTTGGCTGTCGTACCTGCAATTCTCTTTCTGCCTTTATAGAAAGGTGAAACAATCTATTGAGATAATTATATTCCTTATAATCAACTGTCATGTATTTCTCTTCTTAACCCACCAAAAAAATCTAGCCATTTTACCCTCCTCATCCTCAACTACATCACAACGCAACATTCCTATTTGTAGTTCTTGGTAATACTCCTCTACAGATTTATTTCCCTAGTTTAAACACTGTAATTTTTGACGCAAATCATGTTTATAAGTAGTGAGGACAAATCTACCACGCATAGCTCTCTTTAGTCCATCCCATGTGTCAGGTGCTAATCCTACATTTGATAGCTCATTCGACCAAATAATAGCAAAATCGATAAACTCACTAGTGGTTTGTCTAACTCTATGAATTTCTAGAACAAGATGAGAGTTAAATTTTTGTTCTACTATCATCTCCCAATTCATATATGTCTCATCATCATAAGAGCCAGAAAAAGGTGGTATGCTAAACTTAACCTTAGCAAACGAATTATCAGCACGAGGGTTGTTTTCATTATTACCTCCCATACCATGACGACATCGATTTCGTTGACGAGGAGGAGGGTATCGAGCAAGGGAATAGATATACTCTTCTTGATTCATGCCATCTGCCTCGAGATCCTAAGCTCTATTGTTTGGTGGCAGTGGTTGTTTCTCTATGTTCTCCATCCTGGTGACGAGAGTGGCAATGTTCCTCTCTATCCTCTCTAATCTGTTCTCATTGTCCTGGTTGCTCTTAATGATGTTTCCATTGAGTCTTGCAGCAACTATCAAAGCTCGAACTAGGACACATGTTCATCTCCATCTCCTTGGTTTTGTGATCCTACCATGGTTTGTGGAAACACAAAACACAAACAAGCTCACAAGTATGTTAGTTTCCTATGAACAAGGATGTGGAGTCGCTTACACTTAAGCGTTTCACCAAGTTCTTGCAAAGTTCTTACCAATCGTAGCAGGTGGCACAACCGGTTGGCTTGGGGATGATACCGTTGAAGTCGTGAGTATAGCGTTTGCCAGCTAGAAACTGTACTGATCAGAAGGAAGGTGGAGCTCGGAAGGCTGATATTTGGTAGCAAGGATTAGCACAGATCGACAACAATTAGTAAAGCTCAATAATAATCCACAATACTTGTCTTGGTTGCTGGTCTAACTTGTGCTCCAAGAAACGAGAAGAGAAGCCAACTCAAATAACAAGAACACCAAAACACAACACTAAGAGATATAGGTAACAATGCTTAACTTAAATTAGAACAACTTCCTTCTCTTATACCTCACAATTTTTTTCACTTTTCTTTGGCCTTTTTTTTGTTTTCTTTTCTTTGGACTAATTGTTTCTCCATTTTTAGACCTTTTTTACAGACTGCTCAAACAATAAGTACTCAACAGGGTACCAGAAAAGGAAGAAGTTATGATGGCTGAAAACAAAAAAACCCCTATAGAACTCTTTCTTCCCGGTTGAATTTGCCCCCCTTAGTCCAATCGGAAGTGGCTTTTCCACTCACAGCTGGATGCGTTTTTTGTCCCGATCTTTCTGACGGGTGGTAGAGATCAAACGGAGTCCGTATGCAAAAGTTATGGCTGTTTTACCGAGACAAGGTCAAACTGACTCCGAACCGACTCTGATTAGGGTTTAGGGTTGGATTTGGATATCCCGGGACTAATAAATATTATGGATTTGACTCGCGATCAAGAACACAACTCTAAACCAGCAACCCGACATTGACCATGGATCAAAACTCGGCAAGGGTTCACCAATTCTTTTCCTAAAGTGGCGTCTAATTTATTCATCTCCATGTGCCCCCCGAGCCCTTCCTGTTTCTGCCGAGGGTCGGTCAAATCAGCCGTGCGGAGCCGATCAGACCGATGCCTTCCAATGGAGGGTCCGGCATGCGAAGGTCCTAGATGCTTGGAGGTCCTCAGCACGATGGGTTCGGTGCACAAAGTCTTGCAGTGAATGAAGGGCTCCGGCATAGGGGCTCTGGCTCACAGCACCCTTCATCGGGTGAAGGGTCTAGGCCTAGAGGGTCCAGTGTGCGGAGCGTTGGTTCGAAGCTCCTGGCTTCGGCTGACATAGAGATCTCAAGCATCGGCCTCCCTTGTACAAGAAATCTACCTTTCCTGACTTTATAGCCAGATTCTTCCTGAGCCAAATTATTTGCAATCGAATTGGCTTCTCTAGACACGTGAGAAAATTTGAAGTCATCAAAAGTATCAATTATGTATAAACATTTATCCAAGTAGCTATTTAGCAAACCATTAGAACATTGAGTAATTTTAGCTACTTGTTGTCAACTAATAGATAATCACCATATGCATGAACATGTTTAACACCCATGGAGCCTAGCGATTCAAGTCCTAGCAACAAAGCTTCATACTCGGCATGATTATTAGTAGAAGGAAATTCCAAACGGGCCAAGGTCTCTAAGCTCATGCCGTTAGGTGATATGAGCAACACTCCAATACCTTGGCCACTTTGCAAGCCGAACCATCAAAATAAAGTTTCTATGACACTATATCAATTAGAGCAACATCGCTACCCCAATTAACATCTATGTGGTGATCAACTATAAAGTTAACGATGATTTGGCCTTTCATAGCTCTCAAAGGTTCATAAGCCAAATCATATTCAATCAAAGCATAAGCCCACTTTCAGATTCTACCACTTAGAATCGGCTTCTGTAACATGTATGTTATGACATCGGTTTGACAAGCAACAATACATGTGCTAGGCAGAAGATAGTGACACAATTTGACACATTTGTAATAAAGTGACAAACACAAACGCTCCACAAACACGTACTGTTGGGGGAAAATATCTCATCTTCGGGGTTATTGCCGAAGCAGCATAAAGGCAGTCAATCAATTCGAAGATTGTCCGAAGACCACCTTCGAAGATGCCCAGAACCTCGTTAGAAGCCCAAAGACAGGCACTAGTTCGAAGTATGTCTTCGAACCAAAGCCCTTCAGGATCTTTTCTGCCAGCTAAGATGGAAGACTTATCTTCTATCCTATTAGATTAGTCTTTTACCATTTTAGCCCTATTAAGGAAACCGAATAGTTTCCTTAATGTCGGTTGTAATAGAGGGGTAAATAGGTCTTTTCCTTAATGTTTAGGCCTATAAATACCCCCCATTTCACCCTGTAATGGGGACCGATTACAAGTGATTCAATACACACTTTCGAACTATTCTAAGCTATTATCCTTTCGGAGGCTTAGAACAGTTTGCTTCGCAAACACTTCGTTTGTTAGTTTCTTTTCTACAGAAACCTGTTAGCGTAATCTTTTACGCCAACAGTTGGCGCCGTCCGTGGGGAACCTAGTCCAAAAAACTTCGTTCTCTACCAACTTCTTACATCATGCCTCCTAAGCGGAGCGCACCTCGCAATCCCACTCGGAGGTCCTCTCGGATCTCCGGAGAGATACCCTTCGACACAGTCGAAGTCGGAGGGTCTTCGACTATCCCTCCACCTCAAACTCCGCAAGGGGCTTCTATCCCTCGAGGATACGAAACCTCTCCGCCAACTCCTTCCATACTCCGACCGCCCGGAGCCACTCCGCCACCCTCCATTCCAATTCGAACTGATCATACCAGTTCTCAAGACCCGGAAGGTCCTTCCGGAGGAGATGAAGATAGCCTTGGAGACATGGCCACTCAAATGGCCAATCTTCAAGCTGAGGTAGTGAGGTGGCGACAAGAGGCTGCGAACAGACTTCGCTCTCAAGCCACCCCAGCTATCCCCGAAGTGCCCGAAGACGACGATCTTGATTATCCCGAAGCCCCGGAGAACGCCTCTTACGACAATGAATCTCCGTTGCATCCTGAGCTTCAGAAGGTTCGCTTCAATCCGAAGTTCAAAACTTCGAAGCTTTGCAAGTATGTCGGAGACGAAGATCCCAGTGAGTTTGCGCGTTCTTATGCCCTAGCAATCGAGGCTAGCGGCGGAGACAGAGAGACTATGGCGAAGTGCTTCCCATTAGCTCTTCAAGGAGTGGCGTTGAGATGGTTCTGGTCTTTAAAGCCAGGATCAATCATTTCTTGGTCACAGTTGAAGAGGAAGTTCATAAGTAACTTTCAGGGCACCTTCGTGCCCCCCATGTCAACAGGGAGCCTTTTCCAAGTGAAGCAGCTCCCTGGAGAAACATTGAGACAGTACTTCAAGCGCTTCGCTCACACGAAGTCGCAAATCCGGGGGCTGTCTACATCCTCAGTGGTTGATGCGGCTCGGGAAGGCGTCAGTCATAAAGGCCTTCTGGATAAATTGCATCGGAAGAGCATCACCACAGTATCACAGTTGATGTCGTACTTCGAGGAGTACTCGAAGTCAGAAGAAGGTTGGCTTCGGAGGACTACTGCTACTTCGACAGTATTGACGGAAGTTAAAGCAGAGTTGAAGACTTCGGCACAGCCGCAAGAACCAGTCTTCGAAGTGCAACATGATAGAAGAAGAGGGCAAAAGCACCCTCGCTCTGAAGTCTTAAACATTGCACCCCCACAGAAGTTTGCACCAAGAGCTCCACAGTCTGCGGGGAACAAGTCCAGCGGCTGGAGGCCGCCAGGGAAAACGGCTGGCAAAGGCCAGACCCTTTTTTGCTGTATTCATGGAGAGAATCGAAGCCATGCAACTGACACTTGCAAGGCTATCCTTACCCTTCGGGGAGAATACTTGGAGAGAACTTCGGGTCGAGGTAGTACCGACCGAAGTCCAGCAGCAGCAGTGCGCCCAGAGCCGGTCCAGGCTGTGGCGCGGATAGAAAATTTTGATGCTGCAAGGCATCCTCCGGTGCCCAATGTTATGCCACCTCCGAAGCAAGAAGAAGGGCAAGATAGAGGAAAGAGAGTAGTTCTCCCTATCTCCGGAGGAGGTACCCTCGGAAGCATGTCCAAGAGGCAGCGGAGAGAGTACGTTCGAGAAGTAGGCCACATTGGGACTTCGTCATCTGCAGCTGCAATGCCGGAGTGGTCTCATGTTCCAATATCTTTCTCTGCGGAGGATGCAGCTGGTATCAAATTCCCGCATGCAGATCCATTGGTTATTACTGCTGATATTACAGGGACTGAAGTCCGAAGGGTGCTAATTGACGGAGGTAGCTCGGCAGATATCATATTTGTGCAAGCCTTCGATCAGTTATGCATTTCCCGGAAGCATCTCCTCCCAGCGGCTCGTCCTCTGCAAGGCTTCGCAGGACCTCCGCTTGATGCACTTGGCCAGATAGGCCTGGAAGTAACCTTCGGAGAAGGTTTACTAGCCCGAACTGAAGAAGTTATCTTTGATGTGGTAGATGCCCCGTATGCTTATAATGTCATCTTCGGACGAGGCATGTTGAATCAGTTCGGAGCAGTGGCGCATCACAACTACTTGTGCATAAAGATGCCCACACAAGCAGGGGTCCTGACAGTCTTCGGAGATCAAGCCATGGCTCGGAGGGCAGAATATGGTCATGGTCCTCCTCTTGATCCGAGGCAAGTAAACAGTGTCCAAGATAATGGAGAAATTTTTTCAGCCTCCTCCGAAGCTTCGAAGAAGTCATTTCCAAGACCAAGTCCCGAAGGAGAGATTGCAACGAAGGTCATTGTCAAAGATGGTAAAGAATACACCTTTCAATTTGGTAAAGATTTACCTCCCGAAGTTGCAACTTCCTTGGAAAAGGTCGTAGAAGAAAATTTGGATGTCTTCGCTTGGTCTGACGAAGATATCACCGGAGTCGATCGGGATATTATTGAGCACAGCTTGCTTGTAAACCCGAAGGCCCGGCCTGTTCGACAAGGGCTCCGGAAGATGTCCGCAGAGAGAGCTGCTCTAGCTAAGGACGAAGTTGAAAAACTGTTGAAGGCTGGGATTATCAGAGAAGTGGCCCATACAGAATGGTTAGCCAACCCAGTCTTCGTCAGGAAGAAGTCCTCCGGAAAGTGGCGCATGTGCATTGATTTCACATCTTTGAATAAAGCGTGCCCACGTGACCCCTACCCCATGCCCCGAATTGATCAACTAGTTGACTCCACTGCAGGTTCGGAGTTACTAAGCTTCCTCTACGCGTATTCCGGTTATCACCAAATATGGTTGAAGCGCGAAGATGAAATCAAGACGAGCTTTGTAACTCCTTCGGGAGTCTTCTGCTATGTAAGAATGCCCTTCGGCCTAAGAAATGCCGGGGCTACTTTTTCAAGATTAGTTGCTAAGGCTCTAGGTCATCAACTAGGTCGCAATGTGGAGGCCTATATGGATGATATTGTAATAAAGAGTGCTTTAAAGCACCAACATAGCCTAGACTTAGCAGAAACATTCAATAGCCTTCGGGCATGTGGGATCCGTCTTAACCCCGAAAAATGTATATTCGGAGCTAAGGCTGGAAAGTTGTTAGGGTACTTAGTTTCAAGCAGGGGAATTGAAGCTAGCCCTACTCAAATAACTGCGCTGCAGAAGATGGCTCCTCCGGAGAATTTAAAGCAAGTGCAAAAGCTGACTGGACGTCTGGCCGCACTTAGCAGGTTTTTATCAAGGTCTGCGGAGAGGAGCTTGCCAATCTTTAAAGCTTTGAAAGGGTCCGAAGATTTTGCATGGACACCGGAGTGTCAGAAAAGCTTCGAATATATTAAAGATTATCTTAGCAATCTTGCTACACTTACGGTGCCTATTGCGGACGAAACCCTAATTCTGTATCTTGCAGCTACAGGCTCAGCTGTCAGCGCAGTCCTTGTCAGAGAAGCGGATATCAATGGGAAGTTGGTCCAAAATCCTGTCTATTTCGTATCCGAAGCATTGTCAGGAGCGAAGACAAGATACTCCGAACTTGAGAAGTTCGTTTATGCTCTGATAATGGCTTCGAGGAAGCTAAGACATTATTTTTTGGCTCATAATGTAATTGTACCAACTTCATATCCTCTAGGAGATATGCTCCGAAGCAAAGATTCCACTGGAAGGATTGGAAAGTGGGCAGTAGAACTAGCACCCTTCGGCATATCTTTCCTGGCAAGGACAGCTATCAAATCTCAAGTCCTAGCAGACTTCGTAGCAGAGTGGACTCCACCTGCGAAGTTGACTCCGGAGAAATCAGATGACGGAGTTTGGACTATTTACTCCGATGGGGCTTTCCAAGCATCCAGAGCAGGCATTGGGGCAGTATTGATTTCACCATCAAGACAAAGAGCAATGTACTCCGCAAGACTCAACTTTAAGTCTACCAATAATATAGCGGAGTACGAAGGAATTTTATTGGGACTCCGGAAAGCACGTGCTCTAGGGGCTACAAGGATAATTATAAAAACAGATTCTCAGATAGTAGCAGGGCACGTAGACAAAAGTTTTCAAGTCCGACATCCACAGCTTGCAAAGTACTTGGAAGAAATTCGCAAGATCGAAGCACATTTCAAGGGTATTTCCATTCGGAGTATACCAAGAGCTGAAAACGTGCAAGCGGACATTTTAGCGAAGGCTGCTGCCGGAGCTGTGGATGTGCCTGACGAAGCTTTCTATGAGGAGCTCAATGTACCTTCGGTGCCACAAGTTGCTTCTGCAGAGATTCTCTGCATTCCTAGTGCAGATTGGAAAGATTCGATCATAGAACTCTTGCAAGGAGGAACAAATTTGCCCGAAGAGCCCCAATTGTCAAGATTAAAGCTCAGAACAAGAAACTATCAGTTAATCAACGGTATATTATACAAGGCCGGAGTATGTTCCCCTCTACTCCGATGTATATCTCAAGCCGAAGGCCAAGAAATTCTTCGAGAAATTCACGAAGGCCTTTGTGGAAGTCATTTAGCCCCTAGAGCTCTGGCAGGAAAAACACTTCGCCAGGGGCTTTATTGGCCCACAATAACAGCTGATGCGGAGAGCTTGGTCCGCACTTGACAAGGATGCCAGTGGATGGGTCGACGGAGTCATCGCCCACCAACAACTCTCCAAGTCATTGCTCCGGTATGGCCTATGGCCAGATGGGGTATGGATCTAATTGGTCCCTTTCCGTTAGCAAAGGGAAATCTGAAGTTCGCAGTGGTAGCGATTGAATATTTTTCTAAATGGGTAGAAGCAGAGCCCTTAACAGCTATCACTTCGAATAATGTACAGAAATTCTTCTGGAAGAACATTATTTGCCGGTTCGGAGTGCCTAGATATCTCACAGTTGATAATGGAACACAGTTCGACGCAGAACCCTTCAGGAAGTTTTGCGAAGACCTAGGCATTCAGCTATGTTTTGCTGCAGTGAGACATCCTCAGTCAAATGGAGCCGTTGAACGAGCCAATGGAAATATTTTATCAGGGCTAAATCGAAGAATAGTAGGATTATCAAAGGGACTGTGGACCGAAGAGCTTCCGAAGATTCTGTGGTCCATTCGGACTACGCAAACAAGGTCCACAGGTTTTACTCCGTTCAGACTACTATTCGGAGATGAAGCAATGACTCCAACGGAGCTCAAAGGGGGATCATTTCGCAGCACCGAACCAGACATCGAAGAAGAAAGACAAGCTTCGTTAGATTTGTCAGAAGAAACAAGACTTCGAGCTGTAGCTAATTTATCAAAGTATCATCAGCAGACGAAGACTTGGTATGACCCAAAGGTTAAGCTCAATGAGTTAAGGCCGGGTCATCTTGTTCTACGAAGCATTATAGCACCAGGGAAGTTAGGCAATAAATGGGAAGGTCCATATCTAATTGTCCGCTCAGGGCGCCCTGGTTCATTCAAATTAGCTAATTTAGAAGGTGAAGAGTTAGCACATACTTGGCATGCGGAGCACCTAAAGCGATACTTCGCATAAGGGCTCCTTGTAATTCGCTTGTAATCACCTCTAAATTAATAAAGCATACACTCTACTGTTTGCCTTCCCCTTGACACTCCTAGTTTCCCGAGCGGACGCGCTGGGACGGAAGTCGATCGAGAGGGAAGTGTCATCAAGCTGGGCTGTATTTCCGGACTTCGTACCCATAAAGTCGAAGCCTCCGGTGTGGTGGCTGAAATCCATCCGGAGCCCAAGCTGATACCTTGTAGGCATCCGTAAAAGAGACAATACCACATTCTACGGAGTCCAAGCTTCGGCTGGTAGACTTCCGTAAAAAGAGCCGAAGGTGGCCAAAATCTGCGGAGTCCAAGCTGCAGCTTGCAGACATCCGTAAAAAGAGCCGAAGGTGGCCAAATTCTGCGAAGTCCAAGCTCCGGCTGGTAGACTTCTGCAAAAAAGAGCCGAAGGTGGCCAAATTCTGCGAAGTCCAAGCTCCGGCTGGTAGACTTCTGCAAAAACAGCCGAAGGTGGCTAAAGCAAAACAGCATTTAAGCCATGAGCTTCGAATGTCTGTTCATATGCGTCCAAAGTGACAAATTTTTTAAGACACTAAAGTGTCCTGAAAGTTATCTCAATTGATTTCTTTCGTCAAGCAAACAAAGGTACCAAGTTACCATTCTTCTGACTACAAAGGTCGAAGACATTTCATAAGATTTCAAAAGATCTTTAAATGACAGAGGGGCTCCGAACCCCCAAAAAATTGTACTCCGAAGTTTTTTCTTTGCGCATAACCATCTTTGAATACAGTTCGAAGTTGCTTATACCCAAAGAGGGGCTAGTAAATATGGAGACAATTTTAAATCGGCATTCATTATTAAAATAACGTGTTTACAGATTACACTATGAAAAATTGGTATCTATACCAAGAAGGAATCGAAGACCTCTTCGGTCTCGAGAGCTAGGGGTGGAACGACTAGTTCCAACATCGGAAGTTCTAAGAACTTTACGTTTAACTCTCTTCCTCCCCTTCGAAGCTCTAAAATCCTTCTGCTCTTGTTGAAGCTCGGCCCAAGTTCAAAGCCGCTCGGGGCTTCTTTCCCAGCTTCTAAGATCTTCAGATCTTTTATTTTGGGCTTCACCTTCGTCTTCGGACCAATTAGTGTCTTCAGAAGACGAGGTGTTTGCGTCAATCTCTTTATCTTCCTCTTTAATGTAAGACAATATGTATTTGATTATTTCGGGCGCAATAACGCCGGAGTCATCTCGAGGAATAAGAAATCGAGGTCGCTTATAACTCTTTAGAAGTTCGAAGGTGTTCCACAGTGAGCGAAGTTCGCTGTTAAGCTCTAACACTTCGATATCTTCCATAAGAGGCAAAGCCTAAAAATATGACAAACAAGACTTTCATTGATAAATATTTACAAGCATCAGCTTTACATAATCAAAAAAATCCTAAATAATCCTAAACCTGCGGGTTCGACGGAGGTTGACTGCTCGAAGCTTGGCTCCAAACTTGCTTCTGGCGTTGGCCTTCATCAATCCAAGCCTTGATCGCAGAACGACCTTCGGCTCTCCATGAAGTTTGGAAGGCTCGCCAAGTAGCAGCTACGCCTTCGGAAGGAGTCAAAAGTCTCGCGTCATCGAAGATGATGGAGCCCTCTGCGCTCGGAGTGATTGTTCGGCCCAAGTCCTCGTAGTAACGAAGTAATCCAAGGGCAAACACTTGTCCGGAGAGTTCTCCATAACGCATGCCTACCGTCTTCATTTGCTTCGCTGCTCCTTGGATCCTTTTTAACCGGCGCAGCAGAGTCACATTGTCATCCGAAGGTAGTGATCCAGTAGTACCGAAGTACTCCAAGACACCTAACATCTGCTCGATGACCTCCGAAGCCACCTTCTCAGACTTGAGCTTTTCCGCATTAAGTGCATCCTTGGTCGAAGTCGTTTCCGCTAAAACTCCGGAGATTCTAGCATTCTCCGTAGTCAAAGCATTCTTCTGAGTCCGGAGTTGGCCAGCCTCTTCTTGTAGTCTTACAAGTTCAGACCCCTTGGCAGCATCCTCCGTCCGCAGTCTTTCAATCTCCGCTCGAAGCACAATTCTTTCTGCTTCGAGCTCTTTCTTCGCAGCCTCCAAGCTTTGCCTAGCACTTCGCTCTGCTAATATTACATTGTCCATTTGAGCTACTCGACCTTCGGAGAAGTTAAAATTTCTTTGAAGAGCTTCGTTCTCTTCCCGAAGTTGAGCAATTTCGTTTTCACTCGATAAAGCCGCAGCGCGGGCTAAGACTGCTTGCTAAGAAAAAAGAAAAATTGAAATAAGAAATTATTCATATATAATTTGCTATTTGGTTCGAAGATGCTTTATACCTGATAAGCTGCTCTTTCCACGGCAAGGTTAAGCTCCGAACCCTTCACTCTACTTAAAAGAGCTACCAGTTCTGTTTCCCCGACTTTGCGACTGGCTTCACCCAAAGGTTTAACCAAAGTCCCAAGTCCGGTTTTCTCCTCCAAAAATGGAGTTATGAGAGGAAGCATTACTGAAGCCTTCTGATCAGCTCTGCTTAGTGAAGGTCCGGAGAGTTCTTCTGAGGCCCTTGGAACTTCTGAAGATGGCCCCCCCTTCAGTCGATTCACTTTCATCTGCTGACTCAGATGAAGTCGATCCTTGAGCAGGGAGAGGCTCTATGTGTCTTTTTCCTCTTCCAGGACCCGGTAGAGTAACCTCCGGTTGCGGCTCCGAAGTTGTCGAAGGTCTTTGAATTGTATCTTCGAGGGATACTTCGACAACAGGAGGCTCTAAAAAAAACAAAAATATTACACATTGTATAATTTTGCAAAAATTGATAAGAATTATGCAAAATTTACCTTCGACATTCTCTGGAATATCGAGCACCGGACTGATCGGAGGATCAAAAGTGTAGTCCTCATCCGAATCAGCCGTTAAATCTTGGACTGCAGGAGCATCGTCCTGGGGAGTCCTCATTATTTCTTCGGGAATCGAAGCCATAGTGACTTCGTCCCCACCTTCATCCACAGGAACTCCGGCCTGAGTTGTATCTTCTTGAACTACCGAAGTCCTTGGTTGATCAGCATTATCTCCAGACTCCGGTACGTTCGCAGGTACTTCGGCCTCATCTACACCCATAGGGGCTTCGATTTGTTCCTCCTGGGTATCCGGAGCTCTTACTTCTTCGATGTTAGCTTGGGGCTCCGGTATACCTGCAGTATCTTCAATGTGAATATTTCGTTGAGCTGCATCTTCATCAATTAATTTCACTAATAAAATACCTTCATCATCTTTAGAACCAGAAAGTGAGGTTCTTGAGCTTGAAGGAGCAGGATCCGAAGGTGCGAGATTCTTTGGCTTCCGAGCCACCTTCTTCACCGGAGTTTTTGCTGAACTTGAAGCTCCGGCTTCAGCTACTCTTTTCTTGGGGCCTTTCTCCTGAGGCACCCAATCCATCAGAGGGGGTGGAGTTAACTCCAGCATTCCCCATACTCTGTTAAATCGCTCCCAACTTCCGACTAATTTGATTCGCCATTCTTTTTCCGACGGAGTTGGAGCACCCAGAATCTTCTCCGAAGCCCTTACGATTTGCTCTGATGTAATAGGGTCTGAAGAAGCTAAAAAATAATTCGAGTTAGTCTTTCTTCGAAGTAAATATGTACAATGCATGTTGGTTTCGAAGTTACTTGCAGGGCTCGAAGTATAATTGATTTTGCGAAGGACGCCTTCGGAGTCATCTTCGAAGATGATAGGCCAGTTGGCCATCAGTGGAGGAATTTGAAGACCGATGAATTCTTCAGCCAAGTCTCACATACTGAGCCTTCGGCTAACTTTTTCAAGCAGGTTCAGGCGGGCTTCGAGTTGGCCTTCGTCAGGTTGCACTAGGGCTTCTTTCCGAAATCGGATTTCTTTGAGGGGCCCAGCCAGAGGACTGCTAGCCCCGACTTCGGCATAAAACCATCTCAGTACCCAATCAGTGTACCATCTAGCATTGATGGCCTTAGCAGGGAATCGCAGAGCATATTCGTCTCGAAGCCTAAAATTGATGCTTCCGAAGGCAACCACTACTTTCTCACCTCCGGAGCCTACGAAGGTCTTCGGCTGACAAGTTGCTCTATGAAGCGCAGCGAAGATTTCAGCTCTCCCCTCACAACCTTCGGCTCTCAACGCCCATTCAAAGATAGCTAATCTAGCTACGGCATTCGGAGACAGCTGGGGGAGGGTTACATGAAACAGGTCAAGAACTTCGGCCAAGAAATCCACAGCAGGGAGGCCTAAGCCTGCTTCGAAAAAAGCTTCGAACACTACGACCTCTCCGGGTCTTGGTGATGGAATTGATTCTTTGCCCGGCCTTCGAACCATAACCCCATTGCTAATCTTTCCCCCTGCTGTGATTGCCAAAGATTCTCTCTTGCAGGTAGAGGGTCCTAACTCAAAAGACTGATCCAAGTATTTAGTCGAAGCTGGACACAGACCTTGGTCATCGGGGATTTGGGGATTTCTCCCCCCTGCCGCCATGGATGTTCCCGTCTGCATCGAAGGTGCCGCCGCCAATGTCGCCGCTGCTGCTGCTGTGGCTGCCTGCTGCCGAGCCAAGGCCGAAGGAGGCGCAGATCCCTTGGTCTTCACCATCGCGGTTGCTGGATTGATCTGAAGGAATGGAGGCTAGGGCTCAAGAACTCAGAGGCTAGGGCTCAAGAACTCAAAGGGCTCAAAAGCTTTTAACTGAGAGAAAGCGGTGAAAAGGTAATCGGCTAAGTTTTGGGCTCTTTATTTATAGCCTAATCGTTCCGTTGGTTACCGTTTGGGCTCTGCCTTTTCGCATTCCCGCCCGTTATTTTCCTCCGGAAATAACGCATCATATAACTTCCGTTCGAAACAGGAACTAACGGCTATTTTTTCTAAGTCTAAAAAGACTTTCGAACTTCCTGAGTCAGTTCTAAGATAGTTCGAAAAGTAATTACCTTATGATTGATTCGAAGTTCATATCTTCATGCATTTCGAAGATAAAATAAAAACCAATAACCCCTATGATTGGTTATCTTTTCTTTCCGTATACTGCTCTCCTAACGTTACAGGTCAAACGGAGAAGCGTATTCGAGGGGCTACTGTTGGGGGAAAATATCTCATCTTCGGGGTTATTGCCGAAGCAGCATAAAGGCAGTCAATCAATTCGAAGATTGTCCGAAGACCACCTTCGAAGATGCCCAGAACCTCGTTAGAAGCCCGAAGACAGGCACTAGTTCGAAGTATGTCTTCGAACCAAAGCCCTTCAGGATCTTTTCTGCCAGCTAAGATGGAAGACTTATCTTCTATCCTATTAGATTAGTCTTTTACCATTTTAGCCCTATTAAGGAAACCGAATAGTTTCCTTAATGTCGGTTGTAATAGAGGGGTAAATAGGTCTTTTCCTTAATGTTTAGGCCTATAAATACCCCCCATTTCACCCTGTAATGGGGACCGATTACAAGTGATTCAATACACACTTTCGAACTATTCTAAGCTATTATCCTTTCGGAGGCTTAGAACAGTTTGCTTCGCAAACACTTCGTTTGTTAGTTTCTTTTCTACAGAAACCTGTTAGCGTAATCTTTTACGCCAACACGTACCTTGTTTCGGCTTCCAACAAGCGGCAGCTCAAGAAGGTGATGATGTACTCTTTTCCCTCCATTTCTTGAGTCTGTCTTCTACAACAATGTATAGCTGAAACAGAATCCCGACTTTTGGTGCTCTTACCACAGGCGATGATGACAAACACTCTTTGATCTTCTCGAAGGCGTGTTGCTAACTTGCCCCCCAAATGAACTTGGCCTCATTCTTTAGCCAGAGTATGGTGACAAAAGCATCAATTTTGCCAGACAAGTTAGATATAAAGCGACGTAAATAGTTCATCTTGCCTAGCACCTTTTGCATATCTCTCTTGCATGTCGGCGCTTCAAAGTTCCTAATTTTATCAAGGCTCTTAGGATCAATCTTAATACCTCTTTCATGAATCATGAATCCTAAGAACTTGCTCGCCGACTCGCCAAAAGAACACTTGAGTGGGTTCATCTTTAAGCCATACTGGTGCATCCTATCAAAAGCAACTCGCAAATCGGCTAGATGGTTTCCCATAGCATCCGATTTGACTATAACATCGTCTATATAGACCTCTAGCATAACCCCTAGCAAGTCATGAAAGATCAAGTTCATAGCACATTGATATGTAGCGCCAGCATTCTTTAAACCAAAATTCATAACAGCCAACTCAAATAAGCCAACAAAACTAGGGCATCGAGAGGCTATCTTGTTGACATCCTCTTCAGCTATAAAGATTTGATTATAACTAGTGTTGCCATCAAGAAAACTTAGTACCTTGTGTCCTGAAACATCGCTGATCAACATGTCGGCCATCGGCATGGGATACTCGTTCTTTGGTGTGGCCTTGTTCATATCCCTGAAATCAGTACAAACTCGTATTTTGCCGATCCCTTTCTTCTCTATAGGTACAATGTTAGCAACCCATTGTTTATAAATTTAGCCTTGAGTAATCGTTCTATCTGCTCTTTAACTCGGTCATACACGACCGAATTAAAGCGATGAGGGGGTTGTTTATAAGGCCTAAATCCGGGTTTGATAGGCAGCCGATGCTCTACGAGCTCACGGCTCAGTCCGGGCATTTCACTATATTTCCATGCAAAGCAATCAGCATACAACCGAAGCAATTTTATTACTTCGGCCCTTTTCGCTAGCTTGTAATATTTTGTTTACAAAAGTCGGCCTTAGAATGCTACCATTGCCTTTATCGACCTATTCTAGAGGATTGGCTGACGCAAAACCCTGACCTTACTTTTCTACTTCGCTAAAATCTTCAATGGCTTCGACGATACTGTCTTTAGAAAACCAATATTGCTCCACACGAGACTCCAGCTAATCAAGATTACTCTTACTAAACATGACTACTAGTTTAGAAATAGCCGTGCAACACCGGCCGGCGTCACAGACACGGTCCCAAGACATCCGTCAGACAAGCTAATGAAGTTGTAATCCGTGAGATCCCTACCTGATAGACACTCTACCTTATCATGGACAACATCGATAGATACATCGGCCAACGCTACTTGGGCTGAAGTATCAGCTGGTACAACCTCCACATCATCGCCGTCCCACTACATTAGGCACTGATGCAAAGTCGATGGAATACAACAATTTGCGTGAATCCAATCATGCCCATGTATCACACTGTAGTTACCTTGCACATCGACGGCGAAGAACGCCGTTGGCAACGTCTTGTTGCCCACCGTCAACTCTAGAGAGAGTACGCCCTTTGCTTCGGAGCTCTCGCCGTTGAAGACCTTGAGCATTAGGTTGGTCTTCTTTAAATCCCCTTCACCTTTACCGAGCTTCTTCAGGACGGAGGACGACATCAAGTTGACAATGACACCACCATCAACAAGCATCCTAGCGATTGGCTTTCTGTCAATGTGCCCCTTGTTGTAGAGAGGCTTTAAGTGATGAGTCCTATCCTCGGTCTTCTCGAAAATAGCATCTCGTGGGCCAAGGCTCAACTAAGCGACCTCGACCTCGTCTCGTGGTAGTGCAAACTCGACGGGAATTATGATGACGTTGATGTCCATTACCTGAGGTGCGGGTCCCTCGAAGACGGGTGTGTAGTCATCGTCGTCGCTCGGAACGGGAGCTGGGTTGTTCACCTCAACCGACTTGGGCAACCATACTTGTTTAACGACTGGCCAAGGGTGGATTTCCTCGAATATGGCATCCTTCTCCTCCTCGGCCATCTTCTCACACATCTCCTATCATCGTAGATGTTATAGGTGCCTCTTCTGTGATCTAGAGATGCCCGGAGGCACCCAAGATTGTTGTGGCTTAGTACCAGGTGCCACCAACTTGTTCATGTGACCTTTGGACGAACGGGGATTACCCGGGTAGACCTCGTAATCTCTACGCTCGGCAAGAATTCTCTTCTATACTTGTTGGAGGAAAATACTTCATCCCTAGGGTCTCTACAGTTATAAGACAAAGAGAATTTACTGGACCGAAGTTTAAGTATTAACTCTGGCCTCGCATATGATCATGCTCGGAGAATCCATGTAGGATTATGTTCAGAGTATGACTTCGAAGGTCCAATCTTTAGAAAGGTTATCTACCATCTAGGATGGAAGACTTATCTTCTTTCTAATTAGATTAGTCTTTTACCATTTTAACCCTATTAGGGGTACCAAATAGTTTCCACTATGTCGGTTGTAATTGAGGGTTAAAAAGGTCCTTTCCTTAAGATTTTTACCTATAAATACCCCCATTCTCACCCTGTAATAATCATCGAATACTCAGCTATTCAATACACAACTTCGAACTACTTCGAGCTATTATCCTATTCGGAGGCTTGAAATAGTCTACTTCACAATTTATCCGTTTGTTAGTTCTTAATCTTCGAGAACCTGTTAGCGTAATCCTTTACGCCAACAGTACTCTATTAGTTAGACCGGCCTCACTAGGCCAGTCAAACTAGGCCTCGGGAATGGCTTCGGCTGGACCCGGGGACTTACCTTCGTCGCGCTTCGGCGAGGGATCCTTCGAGATTGGGACCTCTTGAGACCTCACTTTGATGGTGATAGCGTCAGACTCCCTCTCCATTACCCCTTTGCTTCCATCTTCTTTGGCTTCGTCATGCGAGAGTCAGCTCGAAGGCACCACAAATAGTGCGTGGAAAACGTTCCCCTTCGCTGTATCCACTTGTCCCTGCCAATTATAGTACTCCGAAGGAAAAAAGGGGGTAACATTATACTGCGAAGGTTACCATCGGCCGATGATATAGGCAGTTTATGCATATGGGCCGATGAGAATTCCCCGATAGCGGACATGATATGATGTTGAATTGAAGATAACCTATCGGCTTGTACTTTGATAGAAATAAATAAAACACGCCAAATAACATGTTTGTATCATTAAAATCATCACAATAACAAGATTGGACTTAACCAAGACAATATCTAGTCACGATGACCTTAACAATACTTCAAAGTATCTAGCACGCTTTATTTAGATGAACGGTATACAACATGAAGAAGATACAATAGAAAGATATGTCAGACCTAACCGATGAAGCCTCAAACTACCATTGCTAAATCACATCAATTTAAGGGATCAAAATGATGCAACCTTAGACCTAGCTAATACACCGAGATAAACCGACAATCGTACTATTTTAGCCGATGCCTCAAGAGATCAAATTGATGTAGTCGTGAGGACACTGACCTAGTCGATACGATCGTCGGGGGTGACAGGACTCACCTCTTTGTCGAAGATCAGAACGATGAGGCCTAGCTCCATGTGCCAAATCCCGTCGGGTTTAACCTTGGGAAGCCAAGGGTGGCGATGCGCCGAAGAGTTGTTTGATAGAATTGTGTGTTTTTAACCTAACTAAGGGATACATATTTATAGTACAGAGACTTGTCACCCAAATAAACTATCTTAATCGATTTTGGATCATATTTATATTCTTTTACCTCCATCGGCTCCTTCATATCCATCATGTTGTAACAACATGGATAGACTCCTTTGACTATATTTTACTAGACTCTTTTACTTCTACTTACCATGCGTCATATTCTGTGGGCCTTGGTTTTTACCAAATCTTGGCGTCAACACATGCCCCCAGTTTTGAAGCATTAAGGGGTAAGTAATGCTTCAAAATTATCGGTCATCATCACCCATCTGCCATCATGTCCTTTCAAAGTTTTTCTGTAACGTCTTCTTAAATTTACTTCTAATAGCCGAAATCATTCATGTTCCAGTACTTTAATATAATACACAGGGAATCGGCTCCACATCATCTCGTCTTCCTCTTCGCATTCTTCCTTCTATGGCCATGGACGACTGTGATGGATGTCACCTGGCATGACGCGCCTACTTTCTCTATGACAACGTCAGACCAGGCTTCATTCCACATAGTTTTGCCCTAGTATCTTTAGGTCAAAGATTCTACTCCCTCGATCCCAGATCTGCAAACATTCTGACATTTCGAGAACCATACTCATGATTATCTTTTGCCGAATGTTGGACATGGTCCCAACAAATCCGCCAGGATCGGCTTGACCCATTTGCCGAGGGGCTGCTTTTCATTCTATAAGTATCCAGCGAGCGCTTTCTTCTCCCTTTTACGCCCTTCTGCGCACAACACTTCTTTCTTCCCGAGTTCATCACCATTCTTCCTATAACCACTCGTGACCTGCAACATAATTCGTGAGGTAAGCTTTCAACATTCTTCTTACCATTGTTCTTTGTCCTTTCCTTGGTTCACCCACCACTTTTTCACTTCATCGCCTTTTCTCTTACTGTCTCTTCTTGATTTCTCTCATGTAGAACTTGTGAAACCAAGTATTGATCCCAATGATCACTCCCCCTTCTTGTTTCTTATTAGGTTCTCAAGGTGACGTTAATCCTACGGATTTTATCAATGTTGAAACTCGTTGAATCCCTTTTAAATTTCCCCCCATGCTTTTCTCTAATTAGGACTCAACTTTCGAGTCTTTCCCCTTCTCTCCCTGGCTTGCGCGACTAGTACCTTAGGGTATCAGCCACTTACCATGCCTTTTGGGACGAAATTGATATTGGACCCTATATCGACTTCTCGCTTGTTCAGCCATACCAAAATGAATCGTTGTTAGCAACTTCTTGCTACTTCTGGTCTGATGCCCTTGATGCCTTCATTTTTGGCCATGGGTCGATGAGTGCCTCTTTGCTCGATGTTTTCTTTCTAACATGCCTTGATATTTACTCATCGGCCATTCGTTCCTTCCTCCATTCCAAACTGGTCCATCGCCTTAGCACCAAATCCATCAATACTTGGAGCAGATATATTTAATGACACAACAAAAAGACATGCCCTGTTGAAACTCGTGAGCATGTTGCCTTTCTTACCCTCTGGTTAGAGAGGTTTGTCTTTTGTGTGTCTACCTCAGGTCCAACTTTTTAATTCCAATTTTTGGCCGAACAACTCGCCACCCACATCAGAGTGCCTCTTGGTCGATACCTTCCTGGAGTCGTATACCACCTTCTCCAACTTGTGTCGGTCAAGCTATCAATTGGCGATCCTGTTGGCTACCCCCATGGTCCATGGTGTCTTCTTCATATCTAGCTCAATATCTATACAACCGATGTTGTCCATGGGCCCCGTTTCTCTTCCATGCGATTTCCTGCCAATTTTCTAGAATTGGCCACCCCCATCTACCGTCGATGTTGTTCTTTGCGTGAAGCGGCCGCATGTCATTCCGCCTTGCCTTTATCTTCTGAACCCTTAGCCTCCTGTTTTAAGGGTTTCTATCTTAGATTTTCGGATCAGACCATCTGGTATCCCTAGGAGTACTCGGAGTATGAATGCCCCCATCAGCTAGTTTTACTTGACATGCTTCGAGACAAGGAATCTACTCACATTTTCAAGACTGCAATCTTTCCTTGTATTTTGGTTGTCAATTTCACCGTCGAGCACCCTCAGACAAGTTCGTATGAATTCTATGACCCATCATTTTTCACGAGGCAATTTGGTTTTGGTCAGCTTCCTCCCCATTTGTTCTTCATCAACCAGATCCAAATGCGTGGAGAAGTCAGGGGCCACTTGGAGTGGGATCGCGTTTTCAACATGACCGATGGTATCCCTTTTGGTGACTTTACTCATTGGTCAGCCTTCTGAGCATCCTCTGTTGACTTTTGTCGGTGGTGGGACGAGCCGAGGCAACATATTTTCAATTGCTCTTTGCTAATCTAGCAAGAATGCCTTTGCTCGGGTGACAATACATCGGAGCCTGAGGTGACTGCTTTGTACTTCCCCTTTTATCTGTCCCCATCGTTTTCTCATTATTTGATAGACTTTTCTTACTGTAGGATGATGATGTCGATGCCCCTACTATAAGTCTTAGCGGTCAACCTATATATTATAGTCCGATACAGGCCTCTACGAACTTGGGTACTAGTGCCCCTTCTCCCACGGTCTGGGTGAGTGGAAAATGATCCAAGGTCTTTGTTGGACCGGAAACGGCGACCAGAGGGGGGTGAATGGGAGCTTTTAAAATTTCAGACTAAAACTAGCCTTCTGTTTTAATTCTGTCTTCTGCGGAACAGGCTTCGAACACACCCTTCAAAGTTCTGGTTCGGAGGTATTTCACAACTTCGAAACCAGGCTTCGCAAGGAGCAAAACTTCGAAGTCAAGAAGTCTTCGCTCCACCCACAATACCAAAAACTCAACTCTGCAAAGTAATTGCAGGCTCCGCACACTGGGTGCCTTCGAGCAGGCTTCGCACTTCACCCTTCGCAAGAGAAGACTTCCCTCTGAGGACTTCGACAAAATACTCAGCGATAGCAACTGGTACTAGGCTTCATATTTCGAAGGTGTAAATGCACACTGAACACACTTCGCCGAGGACTTCGACAAGGGAAGAAAACGGGCTTCGATTTAACCCAAGGAACAGTGCTTCGCTAGTAATCAGAGAGGTCTAGCCTCCAATTTACACAGAGCGAACAGACACTGAAAAACACACACTTCACACGAACAGACTTCTCACACACTTCTCCAGAAGAGATCCAGTGCACAAACTCAACCCAGAAGAAGATGATTCACAGAGTAATCAAAACAAGCAGTGCAAAGTAGGCATACAAGTTCAAACAATAAATGAAAACAGAATCAAAGTTTCATTGCTTGAACAAGGAACACAAAATGAACTCACGGGATGAACATAGAGAGAAATGGCGGCTAGCATAGGAGTTCTACAATGACTGCACAAAGTGTTACTGTTGCCTAGCTAGCCTCCACTATTTATAGGCACTATTCAGCCCTGTGAATAGAATACTTTACCCCTAGGGTTTACACTATTTTTGTCTCATCAGAACAGGGGGGTACAGTTGGTAGTCTACTTTATTTGGAGGCTTCTTTTGTCAGCTTCACAGAGGAGACAACATCAGCTTTTGTAGAGAAAACACAGTCAGCCTTTGTAGTCTTGGAGTCTTCTGAAGCCCCCCTTCGCACGCGAGGGGTGCGGTAGCTTTGGTGAGAAGCCTTGAGCCTGACGGCCTTCGCTTCACCGAAGTAAGCCTTCGATACATTGAGGGTTTTGAGCCGAAGCCGTCAAAGCCCTTGAGCCTTCGCACCATCACCTCCAGAGTGGACCACCACGGCTTCGCAGCTACTCCCAGCTAGAACTCCGTCAGCCCATGTACCAAAGCCATGCATGGCCAAAGTACCTCAAGTCAGCCACACTCTGAAGCCCCACCATCAGAGTACCACCCTTCGAAGTCCCTCCTTCGTCCAAGGCCTCTGCATGAAGCATTCCATGAGCACTTCGTCACACTGTCTCTCCCCAAGCACACTCCTCGACGAACCTCACCCGGCCCATACCTTCGATGCACCTCGACTTTTGAGACCTTCGTCGGTATACCTTCGAGTGCCTCCCTTCGGAGCACACTTTGAATGCCTTGCCTCATTGCTGAGGACTTTGTCCACCATACTCCAAAGTCACTCCATTCGGAGTACCCTTCGAAGTGCCTCGCCTCCGAGTACTTCGTCTCGGGGTACATTCAGCCGGAGCCACACTCCGCACTTATTGCCTTCTCCTGGTGCACCTCGACCAGAGGACCGACCTTGACCCCACGCAGCCTTCGTGACCGAGTTTCCCGCTCGCCTGGAATCAAACCTCCCGCCTGACCTAGGTTCACCTGCTGCGAACCGTCCGTCGCCTCCGAAGTCACCTGCGCACCACAGATAAACAGATAAGTGTATCCAGTACCCCGGAGACCTCTCCGGGTAAACAACCTTCGGCACACACTCCGGTGTACCGCCCAAAATACCGAGACCTTCGGTATGACCCAGTCATCGTGTACTGTCGGACCCCTCCGACAGGCACACTCCCGCTGCAACAGCTGCAGCAAATAGACCCACCGAACCCTTCGGTGAAACAACCTCTGAACCCCTTCAAAGGGACCCCTTCGAATCAGAGGATAAAATCTGTCAATCACTCATTACAGACTCTGAAACCAACCGTTGGTTTCTCAATCTCCCCCTTGATGAGTGCACTGACAACCAAATTCAAGTTCAAGAAAATTTGAAAAATTTCAGCACACAAGTGACCATAAAAACTCAGAAACGAGTCAAATCATGTCACTTGACAAAAGTATTTTCCTCCCCCCTATTCAAAAGAGTAAAATGCCCTTCGGCAAATCTTCCCTTTGCAAGATACAAACTACCCCCGTTAGTTATTTTATCCCCTTGCTGCAGAGAACTCAAAAATTTCTCCCCCTTTGGCAATGCAAGCATCAAGGAGCATGTAAAAGATGCAAAGCTTCGAAATGGGCAGAATTGCAAAGACATATAAAGCAAAAATATGGTAGCATTAATACCAATTTTCATGTGCTCAGCTCAATTTAACATTCTCTAAAAACATGATAATAGCATGTGATTTTATCATTTTAAAATAAAAGCATCACCACTCAATCAAGGTAACTAGACAAGTAAAAACAAGGACTGTGCAAAGCTAGTCAATTTCTACTCTTGACAGACAAGTCCAGTTCAAGTGGAGCATTGAAAGCAAACTTGATGAACAATGAATTTTTGTTGATATTTTCACAATGCCAGGGGTTATTTGTTTGTCTACCTTATACTATCCAATCAGGCCAAGCCTAGGCACGAAAGCCATCAGAAGCTTAAGGTTGTGATTTTGGCATACACTACACTATCCCAGTTCAGACCAATGTGTAATGGTAAGCAGTCTAGAATAGAGTAGTGTGACAAACAAACCCACCTGGATCTTTTCGCTTGTAGCATGCAAATCATGGAGTTTTAGATTTTAATTAAGTGAACAAATTGTTTCGCACTTGATGAATATCCATGAGTAAGTAATACAATTTTTCAAGTTGCAATGCTGAGCATCCAGAGAAAAGGAGTCTTGCTATCAAGCAAATAAAAGATAGCTAAAGCAGTCCGACCTAAACATGCTAGATTCAAGACTAAGTAGTGAGCATAATTTTATTTTGGAAAGAAAAATCATGCACAACATGTTTTAGACATATTAAATAGAGCTGAGCTGACATGACTACATGAATTAAAATCAGGCATATAAGTGCAAAAGATGTAAATGCAATTTCATACACAATGAGCATATGCACGAAAATCAAAATCTGCTCCCCACACAAAATGCCATAAGGGTGACAAACACCAAGTTCTCCACGCAAGAAGGCAAAATGAGAAGCATCGATGGGTTTTGTAAAAATATCGGCTAGCTGGTGTTGGGTATCAACATATTAAAGTTCAATATCACCCTTCTCATTATGATCTCTAAGAAAATGATATCGCACATCAATGTGTTTTGTTTTGCAATGCTGAACCAGGTTGTTTGCAATACAAATAGCACTAGTGTTGTCACAGAAAAGTGGAACACTCTTATAATCTAACACAAAATCCCGCAAAGTGGAAACCATCCACAAAATCTGAGAGCAACAGCTAGCTGCAGCAACATATTCAGCCTCAGCCATCGATTCTGCAACACTAGACTATTTGCGGGAAGACCAGCAAACCAGTGAAGCACACTCCTCGACGAACCTCACCCGGACCATGCCTTCGATGCACCTCAACTTCTGAGACCTTCGTCGGTGTAGGACCGAAAGTAGCGACCAAAGGGGGGGTGAATGGGTGCCTTAAAAATTCTTTCGAATGAGTGGCCTGTTCCCAATACCCAATGCACCTCAAAAGATTAAGTAGCAGAAAATAAACAGATAGCCTAAGTCTAAAGGTATCTAGCCTAAAAGCAGATGATGACAAACAGAGTACTATCAAGGCAGTGCTAATAGACAGATAAACAGTATATGCAAGACTAGGCAAGTCAAACTTCTCAGTAAAGCAACCTTGGAGCACTATGAGAGATAAGAGAAGTTACCTGTTCAAATTTGTCTCCTGTTCGAATCTCGCTGAAGCCTGCTTCGCAGATCGAAGCCTGCTTCGCTGGCCGAAGTCTGCTTCGGAGGTCGAGGTCTAGTTCGGAGGTGACAGGAATTGAAGTAAGTCGAAGGTGTTGTGAAAATGCCGAAGGTAAGAATCGAAGTATGCTTCAAAGCGAAGTATGAGAAAATCGGAGCCTGCTTCGAAGTGAGTACTTCGAAGGCAAGACTTCGAACACAGCTTCGAACCACGTACTTCGAAGCTAAACCTTCGAACAGAAAACTTCGAACGCAACACACAGACAGACAAGCTTTGAACAAAGAAGCGAAGCCTGTCACACGACAGAGGCATCAAATTCGAAGCCTACACTCTACCTTCGAAAAGAGCAAGCTTCGAAAAGAGAAGCGAAGGCTGACACGCGACAAAGAAACCAAAACAAAGCCTAACAGAACGACAAGCTTCGAAGCCAACTTCGAAACCTATCGAAGTGTGGACTTCGAAGAGCTCGAGGCGGAGTACCTTCGCACCATCATTCGAAGTATGCGACGCTGTCCGTAAAAATTACTTCACAGCTAGCAACTCAGGACACAGAACGAAGTTCGAAGTTCCAACGAAGCCTTCAAGCAAATCAGGTCGAAGCCTGCCTCACGGAGCTGAGGGGCTTCGAACAAAGAGGATAGCTTCGCCCGAAAAAAACAGACAGAAAAGTTGCTAGGGCCTGTCAACTTCGATCAAAAAGCTGCGCAGTAGAAAGCAAAAAGCTGGCACAGAGTACTGTAGCTACAGTAGAGGAATACTACATGCAAACAGCAAGAACTAGTAGTCTGTTCGTGAAGAGCAGAAGCAAAAGAGAAGCTTCTGCTCACGAAATAAATCCAGGTTGTGCCTGTAGCCGAAGCATTAACTCCTCAAACCAAACAATGTACACCAAACGAAATCAACAGGGACCAAGGCTTTAATGCATCCAAAAGATTTGAACAAATGCAAGGCAAAATGGAATGAGCAAGAGCCTGGCGGCGCACACAGGAGAGAGAACGTGAGAGACAAAATGACCCAATGGATTAAAAGGTGAATTCTGGAAGGGTAGTCCAAACCATAGGGATTGGGGTCCTATTTATAGGCTGCCCAACACTAGGAATATTCTACCAGCCCCTTAGGGTTTTTTTACAGACGCAAGAATAAAGGAAAAGACTCTACTGCCCTTAGGTATTTTTACAGTCACGACTGACTGACTGTGGGCCTAGAGTTACAGATGACTTATCCGGAAGCTAAGTTTTCGTAGCGACTACGGCTTGTCTTCTGGACAGTCGGATACAAGATAGACGGTTGTCAGTTTTGCGCCGAAACTGACAAAGCCTCCACCGAATTTGCACCAGGTACCCGGATTGGGACGGCCCGACTCCGCAGCTCTCTCAGCCCGGCAATCGCTCACCGCCCGTGTACCTAAGTCAACCCTGGTCAACAGCCCAGTGGGTCTTCTACTGCTTCTGGCCCATACATCCGGATTGGGTCAGCCCGACTTCGTAGCCTCCTCTGCCCGATAGTCGCTCGCTGCCCGTGTACCTGAGTCACACGCGGCCCATGAAATAGCCGATCTTCATTCTTCTCAGTCCTCTTTGACTATCGTTGACAATGACTCATCACTTCTGGAGCCATGAGGCCCACGCTATTCAGCATGACTCCTCAATCTCCCCCTTTATGAGTGCATTGTCAACACTCCTCTTCTTCAGCTCTTCAGCACCTGTGAGCAAATTGTGGAAACACGAAAAAAAACACAAGAAAACAAAGAAGAAGAAAAATAAGGTAAAAAGTTTAACCCTAATGACCAAAAGCCGAACAAAAGCAAGAAGCGGGCATTATGGTTAACCAAAACGTAAAAGCTCAAAATGAGTGCGATTTCAGAACAACAAGGATATCATCAAAGTAAGAATTCCCCCTTAAACTCTGATCCCAAATTTTCTCCCCCTTGTTGACAAGTGAACTCATCAAGCACTCAATAGAGACACAAACTCCCCCTAAAATGCAACCCCCCCTCAAAATATGTAATGAATGTAACTGGGGTGCATGAGGAGTGAATAAAGCATGCTTCTCAGATATGATTGACTACAATTACAACATCTAACAGATACAACAAAAGACATACTGTTAACGATTCATGGCATGATCAGTGCAACAGATGATATCTAATGAAAATCATTAGCACGCATTTTTTTGTTTTTGCAAACAAAGGCATCACCACATTTTCCAGTTAACAAGCAAGGTAAAACATGAGATGCAGAAGCTAACTGATATTTACCAAGATAAGCATTGTTCAAAACAAAGTGCTTCAGCAGACTTGTTATCTTTTTAATTTTCAGGCTCTTTTATTTTCCTTTTTCATTTTTGCCAAGGGTTATTTGCATGTCAAACCTTATGCTAACCGACCAAGTCAAGCCTAGGCCAGAACTGGACCATCAGAAGCTTAAGACATTGGTCTTGGCATACACTACACTGTCCTAGTTCATACCAAAGTGCTATGGTAAGCAGTCCAGAACAATGCAATGTGACAACACAAACCCACTTGGATCTTTTCAACTCAAGCATAAAAAGGCATGGAATTTTAATTCATTTTTGATTTTTTATCATTTTTATAGCACATTTTCCATGTTAAAGCATAAAGATGTCCAAGTTGCATATCTGCAGCTATGTGATGAAGTAGCTACAAGGTATGTAACAGATAGCAAAAACACTCAGCCTACACATGCTAGTTACCAGAAGCAATGGTGATCATTTTTCAAGTTTAAAGTGTAAAAGCCATGCATATGACAGATATCAGACATATCAAGCAAACTGAGACAAGACATGATCATTGACAAGTAATCAAAGGCATGTACCAGCTAGAATAAGTAAAGCATTTCAATCATATAACAGAAGCAAGCTCAAAAGTGTGATATGTGAATATGCAAGATATGAACAAACACAAAAAAAGACTCAAGAAAAGAGTAAAGAAGAAAGAAAACTGACGCAAAATATCCTAAAAAGGATACACAACACCCAAATCCCCTCGTAAACGCTCGAATGTACACTGATCTAGGGGTTTGGTGAAAATATCAGCCAACTGATGATGGGTATCAACATGAAGAAGGTCAATGACACCTTTCTCATATTGATCCCGCAAGAAGTGAAAGCGCACATCAATGTGTTTGGTTTTTGAATGGAGACATGGGTTTTTCCCTACACTAATTGCACTGGTGCTATCGCAAAACAAAGGAACTCTGGTAGGAAAGAACAACCCAAAATCTCATAGAGTGGAAATCATCCAAACCAACTGTGAGCAACAGCTAGCAGCAGCTACGTACTCAGCCTCTATGGTCGAAAGAGCAACTCCAGATTGCTTTCGAGAAGACAAAGAGACAAGAGAAGAACCAAGAAACTGGCAAGTACCGGGAGTCGACTTGCGATCCAACCGGCACCCACCGAAGTCGGCATCCGAAAAGCCAGATAAATCAAGAGATGATGATGCTGAATAATAAAGACCAAGATCAAGCGCATAAGTGAGATACCTGAAGATGCGCTTGACAGCCTGTCGATGAGATGCGCGTGGTGAAGACTGGAAGCGCGCGCACAATCCCACGGTGAACTGTATGTCTGGCCTCGTCGCCATCAAGTACAGTAGCGAACCGATCATCCCTCGAAACTCCCTTTCATTGACCTTGACACCGCTCTCATCCTTGTCCAGACCCCCAGAAGTGCCCATCGGGGTCATCTGCGGCTTCAATTCACCACCAAAGTCAAATTTCTTTAACATATCACGAGTGTACTTACCTTGGTGGATGAAGGTGCCGTCCTTGGTCTGCTTGATCTGGAGCCCTAATAAGTACTTGAGCTCACCCATGAGGCTCATCTCAAACTCACTGTGCATCTGCTCAGAAAACTTGGACACAAGATCATTAGTAGTACCGCCAAAAATAATATCGTCCACGTAAATCTGAGCAACTAAAAAATCTGAAGCATCTCTGAGCAAGAAAAGAGTTTTGTCCACAGAACCCATCACAAAGCCCTTCCCCAACAAAAATTGCTTCAACCGGTCATACCAAGTGATGGGGGATTGGTCCCGATCTTCCGCTAGGTAAAGGATAACTTGGGTTGGTGGAGAATCTCGACGTTGGCGATCCAAGGCTCCGGTCCGGCGGATCAAAACCTTGCAATCGTTACACCACTGTCTCCGTTGGTTATCAACCACGCAGGACGCGATTGACCTCGCCACGAAGACTAATTCCTGCAAGCGAACCCAAGAACACAAGAAAGAACAGGAAGATACAAGTCGAATGCCAAATCACAGATGAACTATGATGAGGAGAGGTTTCACAAACGCTGATGCAGCAGCCAATCGGTCTGGTGCAAGAGGCGGGATCTAAACACACAAGTGTAGATGCAAAAAAAGCAAAACCTAACCCTAAAGGCGGCTGGAGTGAGTTATATAGGGCGTGGGAAGCCTGTGGAAGGCGAACAGACTCAGTAGAAGGTGAACAGACTCAGACTATGGCCCAACATGGCCCAGTTCTGTCATGCAGGACGGTTTCAATCACACAGAACGACTCGAGACTCCAAATGAGGTGAAACCAATGGCAAACGATCCGTCTTCTCCTCAGCTTTCCAAAAAGTAAAAGAACGCGCCAATCGAACTTCGTACGAGGAAGTTATGCCCATTTTGGTGCATGATGGTCGATGTAGTCCGAACCAGCGAAATCTTGACTTCAAAACATCCGTGCGACTCCGTCTTCAACTCCAACTCTTCTATTCCATCTCCCATGTTCCTAAGCAACAAAATATCACTAGTATTCAGTAGCATCCCGTCCAAACAAATATTAACATAGTTGGTAAGGAAAGAATTAACCTCATGGTTCAAGCGACGGGCACGGGCGCGTGTGATTGGTCCTAGTAATTGAATTGTAGGTGGAGGCTCCATGTGTGTATCATGTGAAGTGATGTCCTCATCATCCTCCCCCTCTTGAATTGGAGTCGTCCTCGACTCAAGCTCATCGTCAGCTCCCAAATAGGGTTTTAAATCATCAGCACGGGGCATCAATTTAAACTTTCTCAAATCAGGAAAACGATCCTTGCGCAAATACAACCAAACAAGATCTCCTGGTTTGAAAAACATCTTCTTTCTTCCTTTATTTGTCTTTTGAGCAAAATAGCGTGCCTTCTTTTCTATAACTTCCTTGGTCTTCAGATGCATAGCTTTCACAAACTCTGCACGCTTAGTTGCCTCCATGTTTGCTCTCTCTTGAAAAGGAAGTGGCAGCAAATCAAGTGGTGTGATTGGCTTAAAACCATACACCACTTCAGACGGGCACAATTGTGTTGTTGAGTGAACAGCTCTATTGTATGCAAATTTAACATGTGGAAGGCAGTCCTCCCATTCCTTCAAGTTGTTCTTAATCATTGTTCGCAGCAACATGGAGAGTGTACGGTTTACCACCTCTGTTTGACCTTCAGTTTGCGGGTGACAAGTTGTTGCAAATAGCAATTTTGTGCCAAGCTTGGCCCACATTGTCTTCCAAAAGTAACTCATAAACTTCACATCAAGATCTGAAACAATGGTTATAGGCATCCCGTGCAATCTCACAATTTCCCTGAAAAATAAATCAGCAATATGTGAAGCATCGTTGGTCTTGTGACATGGAATAAAGTGTGCCATTTTAGAAAACCTATCCACTCTTACAAATATGGAGTCTCTCCCCCTCTTTGTCCTAGGCAATCCCACAATAAAATCCATGCTAATATCTTCCCAAGGTGCACTAGAAACAGGAAGTGGAGTATACAAACCATATGGGTTAAGTTTGGACTTAGCTTTATGGTATGTGGCACAACGCTGCACAGATTGTTCAACATCTCTCCGCATCTTTAGCCAATAAAAATTATTGGACAGCAGGGCCAAAGTCTTTTCTCTCCCAAAATGTTCCATTAATCCACCGCCATGTGATGCATGCAACAACAGCAAACGTACGGACGAATCTGGAACACATAGCTTGTTAGCATGGAACAAGAACCCGTCATAAACATGAAATTTTTTCCAGCCTTTCCCATCATTACATTTAGTGTATGGTTCAGCAAATACTTTATCTACAACATACAAATTTTTCAAACTTTCCAAATCTGGAACGTTAATATCAAGTTGAGATAAAAGAACAATCCTACGAGACAATGCATCAACAACCACACTTTCTTTGCCATTCTTGTATTTCACAATGTATGGGAAAGATTCAATAAATTCAACCCCTTTAACATGTCTACGGTTCAGTTTGGCTTGCCCTCTCAAATATTTTAGTGCTTAATGATCAGAATGTATAATAAACTCCTTAGGCAAAAGGTAATGTTGCCAAGTTTCAAGCACACGCACTAAGGCATATAATTCCTTATCATAGGTAGAATAATTCAATTGTGGACCATGCAATTTCTCACTAGAATAGGCCAGATTCAACTCTCTGCAGATCGGACAAGGGATCGGACAAGGGATCGGACAAGCAAAATCTGTTACTGCCGCTGATAATTCTGTTACTGCCGCTGATCGGACAAGAGTTCGGACAAGGGATCGGACAAGAGATCGGACAAGCAGAATCTGTTACTGCCGCTGATAACTCTGTTACTACCGCTGCTTCTCTTTTTTTTTGATTTTTTTTTCTCTCTTCTTTTTTTTCACTCTATTGTTTTTGAACAAGGATGACCAGAGATGCAACCACAAAAATTGGCACCTACAACTGAGGTGGGATGTGGCTCACAGAAATTCAACAAGTTTGCTGACCAGCGAGTAAAAACTTTGACCAATTTTTTTCTTTATCTTCCTGATTTTTTCTTTTGTCTCTATACTCCGGGGGGCAAGTCAGCAAAGCGCCTTTGAGAAAATTAAAAAGTGCTTGTCATCACCGCCCGTGGTAAGAGCACCAAAAGCCGGAATTCCGTTTTGGCTATACATCACTGCAGAAGATAGCGTAATAGGAGTCGTGCTAACCCAGGAGTCGGAGGGGAAAGAATACATCATCACCTTCTTGAGCCGCCGCATACTGTACGGCGAAACCGAGTATGTTTTTGTGGTGTGTTTGTGCTTATCACTTTATTATGCATGTTAATGTGCATGGTGACTCTCCGTTAGTAGTACAACAAGTAGCTAAAAGTGCTCAATTTTTAATGGCTTGCTAAATAGTTACTTGGATAAATGTTTAGACATAATTGCTACTTTCGACGATTTCAAAATAACCCATGTGTCAAGAGAAGCCTATTCAATTGAAAATTATTTGGCTCAGCAAGCATCTCGCTATCAAGTCAGGAGAGGAAAATTTTCTGTACAGGAAAAGCCAATGCTAGGTCCCACTGCCGAAGCTAAAGACTTCAAGCGGATGCGAGGTCCATTGGAGCCTCCGGATCGGACCCCTCCCACCATAGAAGGATGTTTCGTGTCAGATCCCTCGTGCCAGAGCCCTTGATCCACCGAAGGATCCTGCACGCTAGAGCCCTCACGCCGAAGCCTTCTAGGCAACAGAAGTCTTCACACGTCGGACCCCTCCGGCGGAAGACTTCGGTCTGATTGGCTATGCACGGCCGATCCGGCCAGCCTTCAGCTAAAACAGGAAAAGTCTAGGGGCACTCCAAAGATAACAATTTGGACATTACTCTAGGAAAGAAGTTAGCTGACCCCTCGGATGTCCATGAGGATGATTGGAAAATCCCAATCATCCGGTGTTTAAGATATCCTAATCAAAGGATTAATCGGAAAGTTCGGTGTCAAGCGTTTAAATTTGTGTTGCTGGATGATGTATTGGACTGCCGAACTATTGATGGAGTACTTTTGAAGTGCTTGGATGCCGATCAGTCCAAAATAGCCATAGGAGAAGTCAATGAGGGGCTTTGCGGCACTCATCAGTCGGCCCAAAAATGAGTTTGACGCTCAAAAGAGCAGGTTTCTACTAGTCGACTATGACCGAGGATTGTTTAAGTATTATAGAGGGTGTGAAGAATGTCAGAAGTTTGGTAATATTCAGTTAGCTCCTGTATCGGTACTTAATCCTATTATCAAGCCATGCACGTTCCGAGGTTGGGGTTTAGACTTCATTGGCCAAATTCATCCTCCCTTTTCGATAGGGCATCGGTTAGTGGTGATGGCGATGGACTAATTCACCAAATGGACCGAAGTCGTGCCTCTCAAGAACATGACTTACAATGAGGTAACTGATTTTATCTTGAAGCACATTATACATAGATTCGGTATTCCCCAAAATCTCACTACAGATCAAGGTACTTCATTTGTTGCTAACGAAGTGAGAGACTTTGCCAAATTTTATGGTATTAAGTTGATAAACTCTTCACCATATTATGCTCAGGCCAATTGTCAGGTCGAGTCTAGTAATAAAACTGTAATTAAGCTCATTAAGAAGAAAATTGAAGAGTTCCCTAAAAGGTGGCATGAAGTGCTTTCTATGGCATTGTGGGCTTGTAGAGTTGCAAAGCACGGTGCTACCAAAGTTAGTCCATATGAGTTAGTATATGGACAAGAAGTCGTTCTACCAATAGAAGTAGATCTTAGCTCATTAAGGTTTCTTAAACAAGACGACTTATCAGTAGATGAGTATGAAACTCTTTTGAAAGATAATTTGGAAGAAGCGACCGTTAAGATGTTAAGGGCTTTAAAAGCTATAGAGAAAGACAAAATAAGAGTAGCTAAAGCCTACAACAAAAGAGATAAACCAAAATTGTCTCAGGTTGGTGACTTGGTTTGGAAGATGATTTTGCCTTTAGGCACTAAGAGCCCCAAATATGGTTAATGGTCACCTAGTTAGGAAGGTCCTTTTAAGTTAGTTGAAATCTCTCCAGGTAATGCATATCTGTTAGAATGTCTACAAGGAGAGCGATTTCGGATAGCTTTAAATGGCAGGTATTTGACACAATACTTCCCAAGTGTGTGGCAAAGCGCTTGAATGTGTCGAAAGGCCAATATGGAAGATATCGTCCTTAGCTTGTTCTGCTTTTAGTTCACTTAGTTCGCTAAAAGGCAGGGGCATGTGTTGATAGCAAAAAATGGCATTAATGGTCAAGATTGTCATAATATCAATTTTGGTAATTTTGGCCTAAAATACACAAGTCCTGGTACAGGCTGAAGCCTTATACCGCCGAAGGCCCATTTGCATGAGGCATCGGAGGCCTGTTATCAATCTGCTAGCTTCAGCCATAAGGCCCTTTAGAGGCCAGCTCCGCTGAAGGTTGGGCCCAAGGAGCAGGCTTTGGTGGCCCTACCGAAGGCCCACTCCAGGCTGGCTCCAGAAGATATAATTTAATACAGATTCTGGTTGTTTTTATCCCTAAGCATGATTAGGCCGAATCTTATCAATTTAGAATTAGAGATAAGAAGACTAGCCCTTATAAATACAGGGGTGAGGCCGGTTCATTAGACCCCCCAATACAATTAAACCACAAAGCCCTAGCTTTGAACCGTATTTACCTTTCTTTACTTTTCCGCACAACCTTCGTGGGTTTGCCTAGAAGCCCTCTGCCAGCCACATCGAAACATAGGTAATCCTTGTTACTTCGCTTGTGAAGTACCCATTAATCTATGTAACAGATTGTTATTGCCTTTTGGCTCTCCTGCGAACCATCCGTTAATCTAAGTAACAGATTGCTACCTTCGTTTCCCTACTGCAACACTTAGTAAATTCGGTCTCCAGGCTGAATTGGCACTTAATCTCTATTCTGCTGCAGGTTTCACGGTCAGAGCACCCTTCGCCGAAGATTTCCGGAGCTAGGAAACTGGTTTCGGATGCTGGTAGAGCACCCTTCGGTAGAACTCTGCTTCGTCCACCCATGCCGGATCCATCACACTGTTGTAGGTCTAGTCAAGTCCAATGTAGCAGAGCCACTCCGCGTCGTGGTTGCTTCGCACTGGGGCCACGTCAGGACGTTCCGCATCAGCCTTCGTCATACCGGTACTTCGCATCAGGCTTCGTCGTACCGATACTCCACATCAGGCTTCGTCACACCAACACTCCGCATCGGACGAAGTTATGCCAGCGCGTTGCATTCGATTCTATCATTTTTGAGACATCGCACTGAACCCTGTCGTTTGGAGGTGTTTTCGCGTCAGAGATCTGTTGGGAGCCTGCTTTCGGCTAGATCAATCCGAACGTCAAAGGATACCTTTGGCGCACCCTTCGCACCAAACGCCGAAGGCCCCTTCATTGACCCTTCGAATGGTATACTCCGAATCAACTAGGCTCTGTTTGGCAGGTTTGTTTATTTTATCTATATATTTCGGCTAATTGGATTATTTCCATGTTATCTAATTACGTGGTGACTCCACCCCCTTGCCACTGTTAAGGGTAGTCAGAATGTGACGTTAGTGTTGTGTTACGCTTAGGCTTTTTCCTAAGTATCCGCACACTTTTTGATCGTCGAACTAACCCAAGTGCGGGGGAATGTTTTCGTGTCAACAACAGTCTTCTACCATAGTCGGCCAAAAGTAACCTACTTTTCGAAGCAACCACTTCATTTTCTAGGCCAACTGGTGTGTTCCGCGTATGCCATCGTGTACTTGACACATCATCACTTTAGGTTTTACAATGCCTATGCTCTTGAGGAGAACCCATCTGGTTCTCCGATGGTATAACTCTTTGCCATGTAGGACGTATTTGGTTGCTTGATATCTGAGTTTTCTAGGTGCCGATGTTGAAAGATTCTTCAATTAGTTAATAATGTTGTACCTCCAATCGCCAGCTTCTATCTCTACAATATCTACCGCGATTGGTCCGGCCATAGGCTTATATCCTTATGCCATTTGGGCCAAATCATTCGCTTTTGAGTTCTTATCGCTAGGAATATGAGTGAGAATTAGGCCTCAGAAACTTGTCATTATTGCCTAGCACCGATCGTGGTATTCTTTTAGTATGTCGTCCTTGCATTCATACTCATCTAATAGTTGCTTCATAACTAACAAGGAGACCCTAAGGATTTCAACTATGTCGACACCCACTTCTTCCAATAGCTATAATTCTTTCAACACTGCTTCATACTCAGCTTGATTGTTGGTGGAGAATGACTTGATGGTGTAAGCAAACTCAAATTATGCCACCCGAGGAGAGGCGATTACTAGGCCGATACCACATCCGTGTTGGCATACCGATCCATCAAAGAACAACGTCCATGGTGTTGGCTCAACATGGGTCACCGCCTCATCCTTGTGTTGAACTATGAAATCATCTATTGCTTGCCCTCTTATTGCCTTAGCTGATTCATATCTGAGATCAAACTCAGTTAGAGCAAGGACTTATTTCCCAATACGTCCTTTTAATACTGGGCTGATAGAATGTACTTAATGACATCGGCCTTACACACTATGGTTCGCTTCGTCTAGAGCAAGTAATGTCACAATTTGGTGCATGCGATGTACAAACATAAACAGAGCTCCTCCACTTCAGGGTATCGGGTCTCAGCATCTAGTATCCTCCTACTGTGATAGAATATTACCCTCTCCTTATCGACCTCCTAAATCAGAACTGCCCGGATGGATTCGTTGTCGTCCGATAAGTACAACCTGAATGGAGTTCCTTTCGATGGCGGCATTAATATTGGTGGTGAACTCATGTACTCTTTGATTTCATCGAATACCTTTTGCTGTTGGTCTCCCGATGCAAACTCCTAATCGGGCTTCAACTTCAACAATGGACTAAACAACTTTATCTTCCTTGAGAGATCAACTATGAACCTCTTGAGAAAATTTATTTTCCTGGTTAATGACTACAATTTGTTTTTATCGGTAGGGAGTTGAGTATTTTTAATCGCCTCGATAATGTGCTGGATTATCTCAATCCCTCTTTCGTGCACAATAAAGCCCATAATCTTCCATGCCGATACACCAAAGGCACACTTCTCGGGATTCATTTTTAACCCGTATTTCTTGGCCATCTCTAGAACATGACATAGATCATCCACGTGGTCTTGAATGCTGCTTGACTTCACCACAACATCATCAATGTATATTTCCTATAATAGGTCGATCAAGTCATGAAAAAATATAGTTCATAAACCTTTGGTAAGTCGCCTTGCCATTTTTCAAACCGAAGGTCATCACCACCCACTCATATTATCAGATAGTGCCCGGGCATCGGAAGGCCTTCTTGTCTATGTCCTCATCAGCCATGAAGATCTGATTATACCCTGTGTTTCCATCCATGAAACTGATAATCTTGTGACCCGATGCAGCATCCACAAGGAAGTCCACGATCTGCATTGGGTATTCATCCTTTAGGGTTTCTTTGTTCAGATCTCTAATTTCAATGGATATCCCGAGCTTCCTGCTTTTCTTCCATACTGGTACAATGTTTGACACCCATTCTGCATATTAGCATGGTCTTATGAACCCTACATCATATAACCTCATTACCTCAACTTTGATATTTGGGTATATTTCTGCTTTGAACTACCGAGGTGTCTACTTGAATGGCCGATATCCCTATTTTATTGGTAGGCGAAGTTCTACAATCGATCGTCTTAATCCAAGCATTTCATGATACTCCCATGCAAAGAAATCCCAATATTCTTGAAGTAATGTGGTTAGTCCATTTTTATATCATCAGGGAGTTGGGCACTTACGAAGGTTGGCCTCGATCTGTCACCAGGTTTGATATCTACTTCCTAGAGCTCATCGGCTGCGGCGAACCCTTGACCGAATTTACCCTTTTCTTCATCGATGTCATCTACATATGGTGAACTTGGGGTGTTTACTGTAGGTCGGTCTGACTTCCTCATTTGTAACTTTAATGATGTTACTTCCTGAGTTTCGTATGATGGCACTACTACAAATACTCAATGTAGCGGTGGACAAAAACGTATTGTCGCGGCGGGCAACCAGTCCACCACTACTCTAATGCCATAGCTAACCAGGGTTAGCAGTGGCGGGCACGCTGACATCAACATGCTGGCCAGTGCTATGGCTAATAGTAGTGGTGGTTGCATGACGTCAGCGTGCCCACCACTACTGTGTTTCCGCCATTTTACAGAAATGTTATAAACCTTAATTCAAATAGCCCCACAACAAAAACACAGAAATATACAGCTTCACACAACCATCCACATCCACAGCAACAACACACCCACATAAATTCATAGCTCCCACATCCATCCACAATAGCAATACAACAACAACCCATCTCCTAAATTTACAAATTTACAAAGTTCACATTTCATTAGACATCAAGTTTACAAGTTTACATCTCATAAGAACTTCAAAAATTAAAAACGAGTCTCATCAATTTACAAAGTTTACATTTCATGAGACACCAAGTTTACAAAGTTTACATCTATCAAAACTTCAAAATTAACAATTGTTCACAAATACATGCTCATTTTGTTTCATGTTTCTTCTTGGACGGCCAACTCCTATCTTGCACATCTTGTTTTTGTTTCCGAGCTTCAAAATTTTTGGAAATTTGTTGTGCTAGCCTTTTAGGTGTTCTGGCCCAACCTCTCAGAGTTGGATGCTTGGCCACTTCTCCATCAGGATCGAAGAATACTCCATGCTCATTAATAATTTCATGCATCATGAATTGTCACATCCTTGATACGATTCCATAATTTTTTGCCTTAGAGAGTTGGTTCTTCTTGGCAACGGTTGATGGATGTGATGTCTGCATACGTAACATATAAGTACATACGTTCCAGGCTATATTAGATTAACACACAATAAATCAACTTACTTCATTAGTATCGTTAGAGACTTTCCACACAAACTTTCCTAAGTCATTGCTCATGAAATCACAAGTGTAATAACCGCAATGCACCGAACCAAGAAGTTGTTTGTGACACTTCAAAATAGACAAAGTTAGAACGATATATAGTTTGGCTTTATTATTAGAATTAATAAATTTTAAAATATAATCTTACCTGATAGTTAGTTCTGATATGCATTTCCTTCGGCCTTTTTGGATCATGTGGGCAATGTAACTTTTCCACGTAATATTTATGTGCACTCTGAAGGATATTTATTATATCTTGATATTCTTTTCTGGGTTTGTCGAGAGAGTCAAGCACCCAAACCTTGGAGTTCTTCGGGTATATCAGAAGTGCAATCCAATGATCACTATCGAAAGAAGTAATATGTGATTATGTTAGTTTCATAATCGATAAAACGTGATTAAGTGGATATAGTGGGTATACTTACTTAAAGTTATAAGCCTTGGTTATCATTTCTCTGTCTTTCCATTGAAACATGCACCGCGCAATATACAACGCGGCACAATTCCTTTTGTTCTTCTTAAGTGCATCATGGTCTTTATAGAATATCTTCTTTTGAAACTTTTTCCAACCCACACTCTAGTACTTTGCATCGTTCTGGTTTAGTATTGGGTTCAGTGTACTTTGACTTATCAATGATGGGTTCAAGTACCCATATTGTTTAGACTTATCACTAAATGAATTCAAATTGCATATGTTATGAAACACTAGTCAATATAAGACGTGATTGATTTTTGCTTTGTACTAACAAAGTAAAAACTACTTACAAGCACCAGAGCATCATGCTTGTGATGTCGGTTCGCTTCAGATGGAACATCCGGTGGAAATCATCGAAAAATAGTGCAAGAGTAAACTCTGGGCAGTTGAATACTTCTTTTGGAACATTAATTTCTATTTGCATAACTCCTAATGAAGACGCTTCAAGGTACCAGTCATGAAATGTTTGCATCTCCCAGTTCATACTCTTAAGTACTTGTTGGGGGTAAGAATGGTCTGCCTGGTTCATACTCGATATAATCATCGTCTCCGTAGGTCCATTGATCCACAAAAAGTGACCCCTGCTTCTGTACTGGAGCCTTTATGGGAGCCTCTATGGGCATAGAACATGTTTTCCCCACAGTAGTAAATAATTTTAGCATTTCAGACTTTGGCTCAGAACACTGCCCAACTTGAACAATTGTCTTGTGGATTGTGGGATTTGGGCATGCCTCTTGATTCTCGGGCTCGAGCTCGGCCGCTGGAACTGACTCTTTCACTTGATCCGGCTCGTCCACTAGCTCTGTCACTTGAGGCTCGGCCGTTGGAACTTACTCTTTCACTTGATCATGCTCGACCGCTGGAACTGACTCTTCCACTTGATCTGGCTTGGCAACTTTAGGTTCTGTCACTTCCTCTAGCACGTGTTGTTGAGCCATTTGTGGATCTGCCACTTTTTCGGGCACGTGTTCCTCGAGTTCTTGAGCCATTTGATAATCTGCCACTTTATCCGGTACTAGCTCTTTCTCTGCCTCTTCCTCCATCTCACACTCATCAACAGGTGATAAAGATCCTATATTTTGCATATCATGAGATGAAGGATATGTGTGGATTGTGACGAGAAAATAGGCGATCTACTCTGAGAACTTGTTGGAGACTTCCTCTAGCATAATATTATATCTCGGCTCGCCCATAAGACAAAGTTATTCATTGCATCTCCGATTGTCTCAATCCCCTCATCAGGCATTGGAATATCCAGCGGGTCATTGATAAATCTGTCATTGGTGATATCATTAACTTGAACCTTGGTATACTCGCGGTAATAGGCCGATTGTGAAATAGATCCCCAGGCATAGCAATGCCTCGTGCAGCATCTTGGGAATGCCCTTTGTATCTAATCGGTACATGCATACTGCATGGTGTGTCCTCTTTGATATAATTTATAGGAAATTTCTCTTGTACTGATCCAACACTGCTTGGTACGTCAAGTCGTACATCTGGCACAACTATATGTCCCGTTGCAGCCTGCATGATGTTTGGATTGCCACTAATAAATTCAAAGAAGTGTCTCTCCCACTCTACATGGCACTCTGTGGTGTCGTTTGTGCTTGCTTGACGCTTCTTTTATGTGGCACCATCCAACTTCTTGAAAGTATTCTTCCAGGGTGCTATAGAAGAGACACCTCGGGTGAGCCCTTGATGTTCCTCATTTCCAAGAGTAGATGTAAGCTGGTCATTACATCCCTTGGGCTTGAACTTTTCAGTCTTCTCCAACTCAGCAATTTCCTTCACTTTCTGAAATACTTCACTAGTCCATGAGTCAGAGAGGATATATTGGCCCTCGGGTCTTTTTTTAGCTCGACCTAGGAGCCATCTATTAGTGCGCTGATCAACACCTGAAAACTATTCAAGTAACCCATCCGCACGGTCCTCCTCTTCCTTTCTACTCCCCTCATCCTCCTTGGCCTTATATCCACTTGGGCCAACTATATGTGGGAACTTATTCTTCTTATTAAGTTCTTTGAACATGATGCTCTCTTTTTGGCTTCTTCCGAGCAATGTTGCAATTTGAATTTGTTCCATTCATTTGGTGTGATAAAGCCATAGTCGTTGAGCGGCGACTCTCCTTTCTGAAGGTACCGTGTGTTCAATTTAGTCCTGAATGTACGAAGAGATTTCCCGAAAGTCTTCAATGTGGAATCTTAGCATATTCTAAGCGATCTCGCGGGAATTTATAATGCGTTTTTATATGCTGCCACAATTCATTCTTTGTAGCTTCAGCGACACTCTTCTAGTTTTTCCAAACTATCTTACATCACTCCTTGGCGAGACATCCATAGTTATTGGGCCACGTAGTTGTGATTTCTTTCGGATTCTTTGGAGCCCCATCAACATACAATTCTTCAACCTCGTAGATAGCTATATAGAGCTTGTTCTTCTCCCGTTTTCCTCTCCTCTTCGCATTTGCAGAGGATGTAGTGGAAGCAGGCTCAACAGCTGTTGGCTCAGAGGACTCAATAGCTGCGACAATAGTTGTTCTTTCCTCGACTTGGAATAATCGACGCTTGTTTCCTCGGTTTGGACGATCCTACGACGATAGACAATGTGAACTTTAGGAATGTAATCCTTGGTTAGAAGCTGCTCTGACTTGTTACTAATGCAATAATTACCTCCGCTTGAGCTTTAGGAATGTAATCTTCATCGGCGTCTTCTCTTGTTTGCTTCTTCATATGCTCCACTGGATGTGGATCCTCTGGAGAGTGGTATGCAGATTCTCTATCGGAGGATCCTTCAGATGAACCCTCTTTATTTGTTTTTGCAGGAGACTTGTAGATGAGCTCCTCGATGGGACACCTTCTTCTGCCATAGATAAACTATTCATGAACAAATGAATCATTTGACTTGTAAATAAGGCAGGTAAGGAATTGAATAAAGAGCTAATGTATATTGACTAATTGTTGCCTAGATGCTAGTCGAACCTCGCCCTGTCGGTCTATAGAGCCCGACTAGTATTTAGATATTAGATTAGGTTAAGATTCCAATTAAGTTAGGTTTGAGTTCTTAGATTAAATGAGTCCTATGAATGTATGCTACCACACAATAGTTGGCTACGACTCGCCATATGGGAGTGTGGCATCTGCCTCATCCATCTAGATCCGCGCCTTCGTCGCATACGAAAGCCTCATTCATTATCTTCAGTATCCACTCTGAACCATACGACGCTGCCGAGGAGACTAACATAGAACTTCAGCAATGATCTCCTAGCGAGGGCCATGTCAAGGCAAGGCCATGGAGACTAATATTATGAGGCATTGCAGAAGCTTGATTCCCTACTTCTGCACTGCATGCAAGATGGCCACTTTGCTAAAGCTCCATGCATCAAGGCGAGGAAAGAGAAACTTGATTCCAAGAGGACCAAGCTTTGCCCGGTACAAGGCATCCCTGAGGGCCATGTCAATGCATCCCTCATGAGGCTATGGACACTAACATTATGAGGCCATTGTAGTAGGAGAGCTAACCAACTCTAGCCATGCATGAGGCATGCATGCAAGCACCTCTTTCCCAAGTATGCATTGCTTTAATCAGCTCGTGATTTCCTACTTTTATCAGATTAATTTGAAGGAAACATAAATAAACAGTCTAATAGATTTATATGCAACCTCAAATGTCAAATCTAGTTCCAGTTCTATCTAGGACAAGTGAAATTAGAATATTTTTGTTGTCATGATTATTGCTCTCATGGTAATATATGATGGTTCCAGTAATATAATGCTCTAGTACTAACTAGAGGCAATATGTTCCAATTGTATTTCTTCTACAAGATTCCACAACATTACATCAGAAATACCAGAGCATTAGGACATTGAAGAGAGGAAAGCAAAAGGATTGAAAATACATTCAACTTATTTTTTGCCAACCAACTTGATGTGTGTGTGTCTATATATATACCCTTTCATCTGTCCATATGTGACCCATTCAACGTATTGCCTTTGGTATGAGAAGTTTTCAACGAATTTGTATGGAATTCAGACCAATTTAACTTCATATTTTGATATAGACGTGCTCTTTTTGTACGACATTAATATATGATCTGTGAACTGAGTCGACGATATAATCACATACACCCTTTCTCTTCAGTTCACAATGCAAGTGGGTAGTATATATACTAAACTTGATCTAGAATATTGTCTATCGTACTGCAGATAAATAAATCATGGTGATGTGTAAAGAAAAGAGAAATAATGCCATGAACAACAGCAATTCAGTACTGCTGATACACTTATATACATACACAATATTGTTAACTTTAAAGTGATGTAGCGTACTGTAACGATTATTTCGGCAGCGCGGGCTCGGGGACGGTGGCAACGGGCTTTAGGAAGGCGGCGATGGTGGCGACGGACAGCGACACGGGCTCCGAGGGCGGCGATGGGCTCATAGGGCAGAGATGGGCTCCTGGATGGCGGCGACGGGCTGAGGGCCGGTGGCACGGGCTCGGGGACAGCGGCGATGGGCTCCAGGATGGCGGCAATGGTCGGAGGGCAGCTACGGGCGGCGGCACGGGCTCCGGGGATTGCGGCGGGCTCTAGGGGCGACAACGGGCTCCTGTGGAAGAGATGGGCTCCAGGACGGTGGCGACGGGCGGAGGGCCAGCGGCACGGGTTCGGGGATGGTGGCGATGGGCTCCGGTAACGCGGCGATGTGCGTGGCTGTTTGATTTAGCAAATGAAGTTAGATTTTCATCCGGGCAGGAGCGAAAACATTTATATAGTTCAATTAGCAGTCGCGGGCATGCTGACATCACCTGCCCGCCACTACTATTCCTCTTAGTAGTTGCGGTCGGGTGACATCATTCGGCCCGCCACTGCTAAGCCACCCGCACTGCTTTTGACTTAGTAGTGGTGGGCCGTATGACATCACCCGACCACCAGTGCTAAGAGGAATAGCAGTGGCGGGCAGGTGACGTCAGCATATCCACCACTGATTATACACATGCCTCCCACTACTAACTCTACGTTTTTTTATTTAGTAAAATCATATATTACCAATAATTAAAAAAAAAGGTGTCAATATATATTTTCTACTTGATTTTTATTATTATTTTTCTTCAGTAATTTTTTTGATTAGATTAGACATATTTTACCATTAATTAAAAAACAACATATATTACCAATATCATAAACAAAATGGCAGTGGTGGCCTCCTAGTGCTATACGCATTAATGACATAAATAAAAACATATATTACCAATATCTTAAACATAAATGACAGTTTTCCATCACCATCGGTACGTAGATAAGGAATCATACTGCCAAATGATAGTTTTGCTTCAGCCACGTTGATCCTTGCTATGTCAATGAAGAACGGCACCTAATCAAAATGATTGTATTCTTCTTCGTCCTCGACTCCATCAACTCCAACAATTCATTGTTTTCCTAGAGCAACGATGTATTTCATCTCTTCTTTAGGATAATGTATGTAAAATACTTGTGCCACGGATTGAGCGAGTATCCAAGTGTCATCTTTATAACCCACCTTATTAAGGTCAACTATCATAAACCCGTAATCATCCACCTCCACACCTTCTGGATGTCTGACCCACTAGCACTTAATTATGGGCATTTCTATAGAGTTTCCGTAGTTAAGTTCCCATATTTCTTTGATGTATCCATAGTAAGCATTCTTTTGTCCAGTGTTGTATTCCGCATCTGCTCTAACACCACTATTTTGGCACTGTCTCTTTTGATCCTTTACTTTGGTATAGAATGTGAAACCGTTAATGTCATATGTTTTCCATGTTTTAACCATGCTCAATGGACCATAAGACAATATATTTATCATCATCTCTTCATCGGTTTCTCCAATAGAAAGGTTTAGATCCCTCAGCCATGATGTGAAATGAATTTTTTACTCTTTTATAATCCATTGTTCATCACGATCTTCATTCTTTTCACGAATCTCTTGGATGTGTTGTTCAACATATGGTCTCATAATCGCTAATCGATGCATGATACTATAATGTGATTCTCTTATTGTTTGGTAGTTATTGTCTCGTATGATTTTCCTGCCTTTAGTTCCTTTACCGGTGAGTCTTCCATGGTGCCTGGACACAGGAACACCTATTGGTTTTCCATCTCTTATGTAATTTGCGTAGCACTCAATGACTTTCTCAGTCGTGTAGCCCTCTATCATGGAACCCTTTGGATAAGCACGATTTCGTACATAACCCTTGAAGATAACCATGAGATGCTTGTACGCATACATATTGTGTAGGTACGTTGGACAGAGAACAATGATCTGGTCTGCTATATGTATCCTATAGTGCTCCATAATATCAAAGTATGAAGGAGGAAAGCACATCTCAAGCTGACACATAGTCTCCCTCATTTGTTTACGTAATTTATTTAACTCTTCAGGGTCGATCACATTCTTTGATATGATGTTGAAAAAGTGACACATGCATGTGATCACCATCTTCAGAAATGAATATTTGATTCCTCTTACTGTGATGGCGAGGAATAGCCCAAGCATAACATGAGAATCGTGAGTGTTGTAGCCGCTAATCTTCATATCTGCTACGGAGACAATATTCTTTATGTTTCTTGAGAATCATATTGGAACTCTGATTCCATGACGACACCTACAGATTGATCTTTTCTCGTAAATTGTGAGGTTATAGCTAGCAGCCAGAAGGAAAAAAAATCCATTGGCCCTTTCCTGTGGGTGAAGTTTGGGTATAATTTTGAGAGTTTGAAGGTCCCTTCGTACTTTGACTCCATCTTTTGACTTGCCCGATATGTCTAACAAAATACCGATGGTGCTTTCGAAGACATTCTTCTCAACGTGCATTGTATCGATAGCATGACCAATCTCCAACTACTTCCAATAGGGCAAGTACCTAAAGAAGATTGACTGCTTTTTAAATGGAGCGTCCTTTGAATTTTTTTCAAATTTCTTCCTCTTCTTTGCGAAAACAACTTTGATATTTTTCACCATTTTGAATAGAAATTTGTCATCTCGATGTCATGGCGGCTGCCCAAGCTCGATTGTACCATCGAAATGGTTCCTATTTCTTCGATATTTGTGGTTTCTTGGTAAAAATCTGCGGTGTCGCATATATATCGTCTTAACGAATGATGGAAGATGCACAGATTCTGTCTGGTCTGCACACACTACACATGCTATCTTTCCTTTAACCTGTCTAGTTAGGGACATACGCGCCGGGTTGTCAGCTATGGTGCAAAAGATCATGGCTCTTGGATTGAAGTTGATGTAAACTAGGGTTCCCAATCTTCCGAAAGGTTCTGATATCTCTCAATTTGGTGGAGTCGCTACACAAATCGACCCGGCTTCTGGACGGCACGTCTTGAGCCTGCAATCGCAGCACAACATCTCCTCTTGTTATCGACCGAACAGTGCCCGGTCGACCTCGCCAAGAAGGCTAATCCCTGCATGCGAATTGAAGAACACAAGCAAGAACCAAGAAGAATGCAACCGAATTGCAGATGCATGATTAAACTCACATATTGGGGTTCTACAAACAGATATGACGGCGAAACTATTCTGGACAGAATAATCTAAGCAAAACCCGTGAGAGACAGTGGCGGTTGCCGTTTATATAGGATAATGAACGTGGGTTAACCCTAAAACGCGTCCTTAAGGGACTCCAACTCGGTAGATGGGCCAAAGGGCCAAACTGGTGATGCGGCACCGAAACATTTCTGGAAATCAGTATTGTTTTGACAATTGCTGATGACTTCGATTTTATATTGATGTGAGGCTGGTCCCATTGGAAAGTTTATCTTCTCATCTTTCCAACCATATGTGGAATGTCCAAATCGGAGGTCGTATGCATCATGGGCATCCATTTTACTATCAGGTGGTCATGGATTCCGAATTGGACTCAAAGTCGACTTGGATCGGATCTCGAACTTGGCTTGCACTCCATTGTTGTACCTCCACGCCTCCAAGTCCTTCTCCATGAATCTCCTGGTCCTCTCATTGGTTCCTAATCACAATATAATCATTAGGTAGCAATCTATTCTCAAATTCATAATTTTAATTGCTTAGGAACGAGCTCACCTCTAAATTCAAGTGTCGTGCACGAGCTCTACTGATCGGACCTTGAATGTCCAGCGGAGAAGTGATGTCCTCATCATCCCCCCTCTTGAATTGGAGTCGTCCTCGAGTCTAACATATCATCTTCCCCCAAGTAAGCCTTCAAATCTGAAATGGTAAAGGTAGGACTGACCCCAAGTTTATATGCATTATCATTAATCTTCTCAAGTATTTTGAAAGGACTATCAGCTCTAGGCCTCAACATAGACTTTCTTAAATCTAGAAATCTATCCTTCCTCAAGTGCAACCAAACTAAATCGTCTGGTGCAAGCTTAACTTCCTTCCTATTTTTACTACCAGCAAGCCTATATTTTCAGTCATCTTTTTAATGTTTTCCTTAGTTGTTTCATGCAGTTTCAAAATAAATTCAGCACGCTCATTAGCATCATTATGTATTCTCTCACTGGTAGGTAAAGGCAAAATATCGATAGGAGCACGAGGGTTAAAACCATACACTACCTGGAAAGGACTTACCTTGGTGGTAGAATGTGTTGCTCGGTTGTATGCAAACTCCACATGAGGCAAACATTCTTCCCACATCTTCAAATTTTTCTTCAAAACAACCCTCAACATGGAGCCTAAAGTGCTGTTGACCACCTCCATTTTGCCATCAGTTTGTGGGTGACAAGTGGTAGAAAATAATAATTTGGTACCCAACTTGTTCCATAAAGTACGCCAAAAGTGACTCAAAAATTTTGCATCACGATCTGAAACAATAGTAGAAGGCATACCATGCAAACGTACAATTTCTTTGAAAAAGAGGTCAGCAATATGGACAACATCATCACTTTTATGACATGGTATAAAATATGCCATCTTAAAAAATCGATCCACCACAACAAAAATGCTATCCCTCCCCCTCTTTGTCCATGGCAATCCCAACACAAAATCCATAGAAAAATCTGCGCATGGAATAGAAGGAATAGGGAGAGGTATGTATAAACCGTGTGGATTCAATCGAGACTTAGCTTTTTGACATGTATTGTAGCGACCGATGAACCGCTCGATGTCTCTCCTCATTCTTGGCAAAAATAAATGTGAGGCCAAAACATCTTCTGTCTTTTTAGCACCAAAGTGCCCCATCAAGCCTCCCCCATGTGCTTCCTACAGCAACAAAATGCAAACAGAACCAACTGGAATGCACAAGCGGTTAGCCCTAAACACAAACCAATCATTGATCACGAATTTGTTCCATGTATGTCCCTCTTTACAATTCAGCAGCACATCTTTAAAATTAGGATCATTTGCATATTGTTCTTTTATTGATTCAAGTCCAAAAATCCGACAATCAAGTTGGGACAACAAAGTATAGATCTGAGACAAAGCATCAACAATGACATTATCCTTCCCTTTCTTATGCTTGATGATGTAAGGAAAGGACTCAATAAATTCAGCCCATTTAGCATGTCTACGATTCAGATTTGTTTCAGAGCGAAGATACTTAAGTGATTCATGATCAGAATGTATAATAAATTCCTTAGACCACAAATAATGACGCCATGTCTCTCTAAAGAACATACAAGAGCATATAATTACTTATCATACGTAGAGTAGTTTAGAACAGGACCATTTAATTTTCACTAAAGTATGCAACAGGCTTACCTTCTTGCATCAACACACCACCAATGCCAATTCCACTAGCATCACATTCAAGCAGAAATGGCTTACCAAAATTTGGAAGTTGTAGCAGTGGCGCATGTGTTAGCTTGTTCTTCAAAGTGGTAAATGCCTCCTCTTGTGCTTGTCCCCAATGAAACACCACACCCTTCTTTGTCAACTCATGCAGCGGCGCAACGATGGTGCTGAAATCTAGAACAAAGCGGCGATAGAAACCTGCAATACAAAGAAAACTCCTCACCTGTGTGATGGATTTGGGGGTCGGCCAGCTCTTGATGGCTTCAATTTTTTTCTCATCCACCTCAATTCCGTGGGGAGTGACAACATATCCAAGAAAAGATACTCGATGCATACAAAATATGCACTTATCAAGGTTAGCGAATAAACGTGCATCGCGTAAAACATTAAAAATAGCACGTAAGTGATCCATATGTTCATCCAAATACTTGTTATAAATCAATATAGCATCAAAGTAAACCACCACAAATCGACCAATAAAAGCCCTCAAAACCTCATTCATTAAGCGCATGAAAGTACTAGGTGCATTAGTTAAACCGAAAGGCATTACTAACCACTCATACAACCCAAATTTGGTTTTAAAAGCTGTTTTCCACTCATCGCCAAGTTTCATTCGAATCTGGTGGTAACCACTACGAAAGTCAATTTTTGTGAAAACTATAGAGCCACATAATTCATCAAGCATGTCGTCAAGTCTAGGAATAGGATGACTGAGAAACCAAGGGTGGTTTCGGTGTTGTGATGAGTGATTGACAGACTTTTACCCTCTGTTCGAAGGGTACCTCCGGAGGAGCTTCGGAGGTGGTACCTCCGAAGGGTGTTCGGAGGTGAGTCACCGGAGTGTGTTCGGTGTTTGCTTGCTGCAGCTGTGCAGCGGAGTGTACCTGTCGGAGGGGTCCGACAGTACACGATGACTGGGTTCGTACCGAGGGCTTCGGTACTTTGGGCGGTACACCGGAGTGTGTGCCGGAGGTTGCTAACCCGGAGAGGTCTCCGGAGTACTGGATACACTTGTCTGCTTGTCGGTGGTGCGCAAGGACTTCGGAGGCGACGGACAGGGTTCGAGCCAGGTGAACCTGGGTCAAGCGGGTGGCTTGATGCCAGGGGAGCGGGGAGCTCCGTCACGGTGGCTGCGAAGGTGGTCCGGGTCGGTCCTCGGGTCGAGGCGTGCCAGGTGAAGGCAGAGAGTGCGGAGCGTGGCTCCGGCTGAAGGTACTCCGAGACAAAGTCCTCGGAGGTGAGGCACTTCGAAGGTACTCCGAATGGAGTGACTTCGGAGTTGGTGGAACAAGTCCTCTACGGAGGCAAGGGTTCGAAGTGTGCTCCGGAGGGAGACACTCGAAGGTGCCCGACGAAGGTCTCAGAAGTCGAGGCGCATCGAAGGCATGGTCCGGGTGAGGCTCGTCGTGGAGTGTGCTCGGGGAGAGGCACTGCGACGGAGTGCTCATGGAATGCTTCATGCGGAGGCCTTGGATGAAGGAGGGACTTCGAAGGGTGGAACTCCGAAGGTGGGGCTTCGGAGTGAGGATGACTTGAGGTGCTTCGGCCATGCATGGCTTCGGTACACGGACGGACGGTGTTCGAGCTGGGAGTAGCTGCGAAGCCGTGGTGATCCACTCCGGAGGTGGTGGTGCGAAGGCCCAAGGGCTTTGACGGCTTCGGCTCAAAACCGTCACTGTATCGAATGACTTCTTCGGCGGAGCGAAGGCCAACAGGCTGCAGGCTTCTCGCCGAAGCTTCCGCACCCCTCGCGTGCGAAGGGAGGTTCCAGAAGTCAACACTGTAAAGGCTGACACTGTCTGTTCTGAAAAAGGCTGACACTGTCCCCTCTGCAGCTGACAGAGAAGCCTCCAAAATAAAGGTGGACTACCTTTTGTACCCCTTAGTTCTGTAGAGACAAAATGGATGTAAACCCTAGGGGTAAAGTAGTCACTTCCTTAGGATGAAGCCGTGGGCTATAAATATGGGGGCTCGGTAGGTAACATTTAACACTTTGAGCATTTACTGTTGAGCTCCTGTAGACAGACCTCGCTGTATTCATTCTGAGTTCAATTTATTTCAGTGTTCCTTGTTCAAGCGGCGAAGCCCTGTTTTCCTTGTGCTTTTTGCTTGAGCTCGCTTTGCATACTTCGCTAGTTTAGTGCACCGAAGCCTGTCGAGGCGAAGGTTGTTTTTCGTGCGAAGTGTGCTTAGTCAGTGTGCTCTCGCTCTGTGTAACAGGAGGTGCAACCTCGCTGCTTACTAGCGAAGCCCTGACCAAGGCCCGTTGTGCTTCTTGTGTCGAAGCCCTTAGCTTAGTTCGTTTTGTGTGCGTGTAGACCTTCGCGTACGAAGCCCAGCACCAGTTGCTGTCGCTAAGTACTTGGTCGTAGTCCTCAGAGGGGTGTCCACTCGTGCGAAGGGTGAAGTGCGAAGCCTGCTCAAAGCAACTTGTGTGCGGAGCCTGCACTGACTTTGCAGAGTAGATTTTCGAGGGTTGTTAGTGGAGCGAAGTCTTCTTGGCTTCGAACTTTTGCTCCTGCGAAGCCTGTGTTCAGAGCTGTCGAAGTACCTCCGAACCAGACCTTCGAAGGTTGTGTTCGAAGCCTGTTCCGCAGAAGACAGAACAGACCCGAAGGCTAAGTTTTTAGCCCGAAATTTTAAAAGCTCCCATTCACCCCCCCTCTGGTCGCCGTTTCCGGTCCAACAATTGGTATCAGAGCAGGTTAAGATCACCAGTTGACCTTAACCGGTTTTGTGATCTTTAGGCGACATGGATAGAGGCAGTAAAATTCCTCTGTTCGATGGGACAGATTTTGCATACTGGAAGGTGCGCATGGAGGCTTACTTGTTAAGCCAAGGAAATGCAATTTGGGAGATTGTGGACTCACAATACTCCATCCCTGATACCCGCACCACTCAAACTGAAAAAGATCAGTATATTGCCAACTCAAAGGCAAGGAACATACTGTTCATTGGTTTGAGTCGGAGTGAGTTTGATAGGGTGCAGCACCTTAGGACTGCTAGGGAGATTTGGACAACACTCATTGTCTTTCATGAGGGCTCTGCTCAGATTAAGGCCAGGCGCCAAAGCACCTACAATCAACAGTATCAGCTGTTTGTGCAGGCACCTGGTGAATCTGTAGATGCCATGTTTTCTCGCTTTGACGCGATAGTGAGTAACTTGCGATCCAACGGGACGCTTGCTTACAGTGATCACGATAGGGCTATCAAGCTTCTCTATGCTCTTGATCGTAGCATATGGGAAGTGAAGATATCCAGCATTGAAGAGTCCACAGGCTATGACACTCTAACCTGTGATGAACTCTTTAGCAAGCTGAAGTCCACAGAGATTGCCAAGGCATCTCTTGCAGTGCACAGAAGCTCTTTGCCACAGCCATTGGCATTGGTTTCTAGCACTAGCCGTGGCACCACTGCAGAACCAAGCACATCAGGCACTTGTGTTCTTGCAGATGGTTTTGCTTTGTCCTCCCTGGTCTCCGTCACAAAGGAGCAGGTGGACACTCTAGCTGATGATGAGCTTGCTCTCATTGCCCGGAGGTTCACCCGCTTTCATCACGAGAGACGGGATCAGAGGAGAAGTGGTTTTAGTGGCTGCTATGAATGCGGCGACACCTCTCACATTAAGGCCAATTGCCCCAAGGTCAAAAAGAGAGATGAGAGTGAGCGCCCCAAATTCCACAAAAAGGAGAGGAAGCCCTTTGTAAAGGGAAAGCGCGGCAAGATGGCTAAGAAAGTAGCCAAGGCCGCTTCCAGAGCATTTGTTGCTGCTCTCAGCGACATCGACACATCCTCAACTGAGGAGTCGAGCTCTGAGGAGGAGGAGTCCCCAAGGAAGGAGGACAAGAAGGACAAGAAGGGACGTGACTTCACCGGCCTTTGTTTCATGGCCGACAGCGATCACAGCGGCGATGAGCTTGACTCATCTGAGGTAAACCTATCATCTGACCAGCTTCTAATTAAATTAGATGAGCTGAATGAAGTAGTGCTAGGTCAGGATAGATTACTTGTGCAAGCCGCTAGAGAAAGAAAAGACCTTAGACTTAGGCTAGAAAATGTTTCTACTGAATATGCCATGCTTAAGTCTAAATTTGATGATGCTGAATGTGAATCATGTTCTGTTGTCATGAGTGAGCTTGCTCAGTTGCGTTCTGTACATGCTCAAACTCTTTCTGAGCTTGAGACTGCACAGAAGCAGCTTTTGGAGGTGGATTCTAGACCTCATGATGTTATTGATTGCATGAACTGCTGTTTATTACGCGATAGCATTAATTTACGTGATAAGCATGTTCATGATTTAGAGGCTAGATTGGAGAGGGCCGGTAGTTCTAAGGATGTGCAACCTGTTTGTGACACTTGCATCACCCTTAAGGACCAGCTAGGCACTGTCAGAGAGCGAGCTGAAAACCTCATATCTGAAAATGAATACCTTCTGTCTGTGGTGAACAAATGCACTGAAGGGAAGGGTAGGATGGATTTGCTCTTGGCCAAGACCAAGTTGTGTGCTGACAGAGCCGGGGTAGCTCTAGGTTTGGGTTTTGAGAGGATAGCTTCAGACAGTAAGACCAAAACTGTTTTTACCTCTCCCACCACCCTAGAGAAAGAGAGAGCTCTGTTGGACACCCCATCAGCCAAAAAGCCTACCCATCCACCAAAGAAAACCACTCCTCCTACCAAGAAAAATCCTCCCAAGAAAACCACTCAAAAGAAACCCAAGGAGCCTGTGAGAGTTGCTCCTATGACCCATGAGAGTGCCCCCAGGAGAGTGTTTCACTGTTCTTATTGTCAGAGGGCGGGTCATTTGATTGGTTTCTGTTTCCGTCGCATCAAGGATGAGCGACGTGCACAGGCGATGAGCTATCAGGACATGCATTACCCATCTTTAGGTGTGCATGAGTCTGAGTATTACTCTCGTCCTGTTTTTGAGGCTCCTCGTGCTTCTCGGAGAGGTTTTGCTCCTCGAGGTGTTCACCATGTTCCATATGGTGGTAGACCTCGGGCGAGTAGCTTTGTTCCTCGTCAGAGTAGGAGACCTCGACATGCTTTGCGTTCTTTGCATGTAGGTAGACCTCGCACTTTGCATCATTCTGATTATTATGTGCGTAGACCGTCTGCTTTTACTGTGCCTACTACTCGTGTCACTCAGTGCTGGATGCCTCGTCATTATTTTACTCACCCCAGCACTGAGCGATCGAGGCGTTCTTATCATGTGTAGGCGACAGGTCGAGGCTTGGAGAGCACGTGGATCATGGACTCCGGTTGTTCGCGCCACATGACCGGAGATGCAGCTTGGTTCTCCATCCTCACTACAACCAAGCAAAGGGAACATATCACCTTCGGGAACAATCGAAGGAGTAGAGTGAAAGGTAAAGGTGTGGTAAGAATTAATTCGAACTTCACTCTCAAAGATGTTGCTTTGGTTGAGAACCTGGGATACAATTTGCTGTCTGTATCTCAGTTGCTTGATGAGGGCTTCGAAGTGCGATTTCATCGCGATACTTCGCAAGTGCTCAATTCTGATGGCGTTGTTGTGTGTAAGATCTTTAGGGTTGGGAGAGTTTTTGGAGCTGATTTTTCAGAGTCGTCTGGTTCTTCTCATTGTCTTGTTGCACATTCGACTTCTGAGCTTTGGAAGTGGCATAGGAGACTAGGGCATATGAGCTTTGAGTTGCTCGCTCGTCTGAGCGCCCTAGGCTTGATCCGAGGATTGCCCAAGCTCAAGTTTGAGAAGAATTTAGTTTGCGCTCCTTGTCGACATGGAAAAATGATTGCCGCTTCGCATTCGCCAGTCACCACAGTGATGACTGAACAGCCCGGAGAACTTCTCCATATGGACACTGTAGGTCCTTCTCGGGTTAGTTCTTTAGGCGGCAAGTGGTATGTAATTGTTATTGTCGACGATTTCTCTCGCTACTCTTGGGTCTTCTTTCTCGCCAGCAAGGATGAAGTGTTTTCACACTTTCGGAGCTTGGCTTTGAGACTTTTCACTGAACTCCCAGGTGCATTAAAATTCATTCGAAGCGATAATGGCACCGAGTTCAAAAATAGTCTCTTTATTGACTTTTGCATGGAGCATGGCATAGAACATCAATTCTCTGCTCCGCGGGTTCCTCAACAGAACGGTGTTGTTGAGAGGAAGAACCGCACTTTGGTTGAGATGGCTAGGACGATGCTTGATGAGCATAGGACTCCTAGAAAATTCTGGGCTGAGGCCATGAACACTGCTTGCTACATCTCAAACCGAATTTTCTTGCGCTCAATTTTAAACTTGACATCTTATGAGCTGCGTTTTGGGAGACAGCCCAAGGTTACTCATCTTCGAGTTTTTGGCTGTCGCTGCTTTATCCTAAAACGTGGTAACTTGGATAAATTTGAGTCGCGATCTTCTGACGGGATCTTTTTGGGTTATACTACTCATGGTCATTCTTATCGTGTTTATAATTTGGAAACTAACACTGTCATCGAGTCATGTGATGTGACTTTTGATGAATCAACCCCCTCTGTTAGTTCTGCTCTTGAACAGGCAAATGAACACGACATGGAACAGACCTTATTCGAAGACGAAGATCCCGGAGAATTCGAGGATGATCCCCTACTACCCTCGACATCAACCCCCGAAGCTGACCCCGCTTCTACTACTTCGGCACGAGGTCCCGAAGCGACTACCTCAACATCGGTCATATTGGACCACTCCAACGCACAAGTTGAGGGGGAGACTGCATCCCGCCGCGAGGCTCCACATCATGTTCAAAGGATGCACCCTCCCGAGCAGATCATTGGTGAGCTTGATCAAAGGGTAACTCGTTCTCATGCCCATTTCACTAATGCTGCTTTTGTTGCTTCTTTCGAGCCCTTAGATGTTAGTCATGCACTTTCTGATTCTAGTTGGATCAATGCCATGCATGAAGAGCTTGAGAATTTTGAAAGAAACCAAGTCTGGACTTTAGTTGATCCTCCACCAAATGTTCATTTCATTGGAACTAAATGGATTTTCAAAAATAAACAAGGGGAGGATGGAACAATTGTTAGAAATAAGGCTAGACTTGTAGCTCAGGGCTTTTCTCAACTAGAAGGGATTGATTTTACTGAAACTTTTGCACCTGTTTCTCGCCTTGAGGCCATTAGGATTTTGCTTGCCTTTGCGACATCCCGGGGATTCAAACTCTATCAAATGGATGTCAAAAGTGCTTTTCTTAATGGCTTCATAGGTGAAGATGTTTATGTAAAACAACCCCCTGGTTTTGAAAACCCCAAGTACCCACATAAAGTCCTTAAACTTCATAAGGCTCTTTATGGACTCAAGCAGGCCCCTCGGGCTTGGTATGATAGACTTAAGTCTTTTCTGCTTGAGCGAGGGTATTTGATGGGCTCTGTTGATAAAACTTTGTTTACTCTCAAGCATGGCAAAGATTTCCTCCTAGTTCAGATTTATGTGGATGATATCATCTTTGGTGGCTCTTCTCATGCTTTGGTTGCCGAGTTTGCAGATACCATGAGCAGGGAGTTTGAAATGTCGATGATGGGTGAACTCACCTTTTTCCTTGGTTTGCAAATCAAGCAAAACAAACAAGGTACTTTTGTCCACCAGACAAAGTACACCAAGGACCTGCTCAAGAAATTCGACATGTCCGATGCGAAGCCCCTCGCCACTCCAATGGCTACATCTGTAGCATTGGACCCTGACGAAGATGGAGAAGCCGTAGATCAGAAGGAGTTCCGAAGTATGATCGGCTCCCTCCTCTACTTGACTGCCACGAGGCCGGACATACACTTCGCTGTGTGTCTGTGCGCTCGTTTTCAGGCTTCGCCACGAGCTTCGCACCGCCAAGCGGTTAAGCGCATTTTAAGGTATCTCAAACACACCCTTGAATTTGGCATATGGTATTCATCCTCTTCATCTTTATGTCTTAGAGGTTATTCAGATGCGGATTTTGCTGGGTGTAGAATTGATAGGAAGAGTACCTCTGGTACTTGTCATTTTCTGGGTACGTCTCTGGTTTGCTGGTCTTCCCGCAAACAGTCTAGTGTTGCACAATCGACGGCTGAGGCCGAATATGTTGCTGCAGCTAGCTGTTGCTCTCAGATTTTGTGGATGGTTTCCACTTTGCGGGATTTCGGGTTAGATTATAAGAGTGTTCCACTTTTCTGTGATAACACTAGTGCTATTTGTATTGCAAACAACCCGGTTCAGCACTCCAGAACCAAACACATTGATGTACGGTATCATTTTCTCAGAGATCACAATGAGAAGGGTGATATTGAACTTCAATATGTTGATACCCAACACCAGCTTGCCGACATTTTTACAAAACCCCTCGATGCTTCTCGATTTGCTTACTTGCGTGGGGAACTTGGTATTTGTCATCCCTACGGCATCTTGTGAGGGGGAGCTGATTTTAATTGTCTTGCATATGCTCATTATGTGTGGAATTGCACTTACATCTTTTGCTATTATATGCCTGTTTTTAATTCAACGAAATCATGTCAGCTCAGCTCTATAAAATATGTCAGGAACATTGATTGTGCATGATGTTTTATTTTCTAAAATCAAAACTTGCTCACCGCACAATCTTGTATCTAGCTTGTTTAGGCAGGACTGCTTTTAGCTATCTTTTATCTACTTGACAGCAAGACACTGTTCCTTGGATGCTAAAAAATTTTTGCAACTTGAACAATTGTGTTCTTTATTCATGGATATTCATCAAAATATTTCATTCATCTGAATCAAAATCAAAAATCCATGATTTGCCTGGTTTAAATGAAAAGATCCAGGAGGGTTTGTTTGTCGCACTACTCTATTCTGGACTGCTTACCATTGCACTTTGGTCTGAACTGGGATAGTGTAGTGTATGCCAAAATCACCGCCTTAAGCTTCAGATGGCTTTCATGCCTAGGCTTGGCTTGATTGGAAAGTATAAAGTGGACAAACAAATAACCCCTGGCATTAAGAAAAAGAACAACAAATTTATTTGATCATCAAAAGTTGCTCTCAAAGCTCCTTTTGAACAAGACTTGTCTGTCTAGGGTAGAATTTGTTAGCTTTGCGCAGTCCTTGCCTTCACATGTCTAGCTGCTATGATTAAGTGGTGATGCTTTTATCTCAAAATGACAAAATCACATGCCATCATCTTGTTTCACAGATTGTTAAATTGAGCTGAGCACATGATCATTAGTGTTAATGTTGGCATATTTTTGCATTATATGTCTTTGCAATTCTATTCATTTCGAAGCTTTGCATCTTTTAACTGCTCCTTGATGCTTGCATTGCCAAAGGGGGAGATTTGCTGTGTTCTCTGCCGCAAGAAGGCATAATTTCGCAAGGGGAAAGATTTTTGACATAAAGGGGGAGAAAAATTTGCTTAACTCAGGGGGAGTTCTTATCAAGGGGAGATTTGCCAAAAAGGGCTTTTACTCTTTTACAAAGGGGGAGAAAAATTCTTTTATCAAGTGACATGCTTTGGCTCTTTTCTGAGTTTTTATGGTCACTTGTGTGCTGAAAAGTTTTTATTTTTCTTGAAATTGGATTTGGTTGTCAATGCACTCATCAAGGGGGAGATTGAGAAACCAAGGGTGGTTTCGGTGTTGTGATGAGTGATTGACAGACTTTTACCCTCTGTTCGAAGGGTACCTCCGGAGGAGCTTCGGAGGTGGTACCTCCGAAGGGTGTTCGGAGGTGAGTCACCGGAGTGTGTTCGGTGTTTGCTTGCTGCAGCTGTGCAGCGGAGTGTACCTGTCGGAGGGGTCCGACAGTACACGATGACTGGGTTCGTACCGAGGGCTTCGGTACTTTGGGCGGTACACCGGAGTGTGTGCCGGAGGTTGCTAACCCGGAGAGGTCTCCGGAGTACTGGATACACTTGTCTGCTTGTCGGTGGTGCGCAGGGACTTCGGAGGCGACGGACAGGGTTCGAGCCAGGTGAACCTGGGTCAAGCGGGTGGCTTGATGCCAGGGGAGCGGGGAGCTCCGTCACGGTGGCTGCGAAGGTGGTCCGGGTCGGTCCTCGGGTCGAGGCGTGCCAGGTGAAGGCAGAGAGTGCGGAGCGTGGCTCCGGCTGAAGGTACTCCGAGACAAAGTCCTCGGAGGTGAGGCACTTCGAAGGTACTCCGAATGGAGTGACTTCGGAGTTGGTGGAACAAGTCCTCTGCGGAGGCAAGGGTTTAAAGTGTGCTCCGGAGGGAGACACTCGAAGGTGCCCGACGAAGGTCTCAGAAGTCGAGGCGCATCGAAGGCATGGTCCGGGTGAGGCTCGTCGTGGAGTGTGCTCGGGGAGAGGCACTGCGACGGAGTGCTCATGGAATGCTTCATGCGGAGGCCTTGGACGAAGGAGGGACTTTGAAGGGTGGAACTCCGAAGGTGGGGCTTCGGAGTGAGGATGACTTGAGGTGCTTCGGCCATGCATGGCTTCGGTACACGGACGGACGGTGTTCGAGCTGGGAGTAGCTGCGAAGCCGTGGTGATCCACTCCGGAGGTGGTGGTGCGAAGGCCCAAGGGCTTTGACGGCTTTGGCTCAAAACCGTCACTGTATCGAAGGACTTCTTCGGCGGAGCGAAGGCCAACAGGCTGCAGGCTTCTCGCCGAAGCTTCCGCACCCCTCGCGTGCGAAGGGAGGTTCTAGAAGTCAACACTGTAAAGGCTGACACTGTCTGTTCTGAAAAAGGCTGACACTGTCCCCTCTGCAGCTGACAGAGAAGCCTCCAAAATAAAGGTGGACTACCTTTTGTACCCCTTAGTTCTGTAGAGACAAAATGGATGTAAACCCTAGGGGTAAAGTAGTCACTTCCTTAGGATGAAGCCGTGGGCTATAAATATGGGGGCTCGGTAGGTAACATTTAACACTTTGAGCATTTACTGTTGAGCTCCTGTAGACAGACCTCGCTGTATTCATTCTGAGTTCAATTTACTTCAGTGTTCCTTGTTCAAGCGGCGAAGCCCTGTTTTCCTTGTGCTTTTTGCTTGAGCTCGCTTTGCATACTTCGCTAGTTTAGTGCACCGAAGCCTGTCAAGGCGAAGGTTGTTTTTCGTGCGAAGTGTGCTTAGTCAGTGTGCTCTCGCTCTGTGTAACAGGAGGTGCAACCTCGCTGCTTACTAGCGAAGCCTTGACCAAGGCCCGTTGTGCTTCTTGTGTCGAAGCCCTTAGCTTAGTTCGTTTTGTGTGCGTGTAGACCTTCGCGTACGAAGCCCAGCACCAGTTGCTGTCGCTAAGTACTTGGTCGTAGTCCTCAAAGGGGTGTCCACTCGTGCGAAGGGTGAAGTGCGAAGCCTGCTCAAAGCACCTTGTGTGCGGAGCCTGCACTGACTTTGCAGAGTAGATTTTCGAGGGTTGTTAGTGGAGCGAAGTCTTCTTGGCTTCGAACTTTTGCTCCTGCGAAGCCTGTGTTCGGAGCTGTCGAAGTACCTCCGAACCAGACCTTCGAAGGTTGTGTTCGAAGCCTGTTCCGCAGAAGACAGAACAGACCCGAAGGCTAAGTTTTTAGCCCGAAATTTTAAAAGCTCCCATTCACCCCCCCCCTCTGGTCGCCGTTTCCGGTCCAACAATGACGATGCCGAATAGTAATATTATTGATAGCCCTACAATCAACACACATACGCCAAGTACCATCTTTCTTAGGAACCAAAAGTGCAGGGACGACACAAAGGCTAATGCTTTCACGTACATAACCGCGGTCCAAAAGGTCTTGGACTTGTCACTGAATTTCCTTAGTCTCCTCGGGGTTGGTTCTATAAGTAGCACAGTTTGACAATGTTGCACCCGGAATCAAATCAATTTGATGCTCTATTCCTCTGATAGGTGGTAGCCCCGGTGGTATCTCGGATGGAAAAATGTCCTCCTATTCCTGCAAAAGGTTAGTGGCAGCAGGAGGTATCGAACTAGCAAAGTTATCAAGTGAGAACAAGGTTTGCGTGCAAGCCAAAGCATGTCAAACATCATCATCAAAAATTTCAGCAAGGTCACATTTTCTAGCAAGCATGACAACACCCTTTAATTTAATTTGATTATCTTGTTTCGGTGGGTAAAGAGACTTAGCAACTTGTTGATTTTTAGAATTATTACCATTCAAACTAGTAGCACAGTCTTTATCAGCTTGTACAATTTCAGCAGGGGTCAAAGGTAGCAAAGTAATTTTCTTTCCTTTATGCATAAAAGTGTATGTATTACTTCTACCATGGTGTGTAGCATTATTATCAAATTCCCAAGTGTTGGGGGAAAATACTTCATCCTCAGAGCCATTGTTGTAACAAGACAAAGAGAGATGATTGAATCAAAGGTTTCCACCATATAACTCCGGGAATACAGTAGATCAAGTTCGAAGTATGGAGGCAAACTCTAGTTCGGAGTATATCTTCGAACTAGGACTCTTCTGAGAGCTTCCTTGCCAGCTAGGATGGAAGACTTATCTTTTTTCTCATTAGATTAGTCTTTTACCATTTTATCCCTATTGAGGGTACCGAATAGTTTCCACTGTGTCGGTTGTAATAAAGGGGTAAAAGGGTCTTTTCCTTAATGTTTGGGCCTATAAATATCTCCCGTTTTACCCTGTAATAGGGACCGGATACAAGTTATTCAATATACATCTTCGAACTGTTTTAAGCTATTATCCTTTCGGAGGCTTGAAATAGTTTACTTTGCAAACACTTCGTTTGTTAGTTTCTAACCTTCAGAAACCTGTTAGCGTAATCTTTTACGCCAACAGTTGGCGCCGACAGTGGGGAACCTAGTCCAAAAAACTTCGTTCTATATCAATTTCTCAAACCATGACTCCTAAGCGGAGTGTAGGTGGTAGTCCTATTAGGAGGTCTCCTCGGACCTCCGGAGCCAGATCTACAAACACAGTTGAGTTTGGAGGACCTTCGACGTTTCCTCCTCCTCAAACTCCGGAAGGGACTTCCCTTCCTCGAGCATACATAGTTCCTCCTTCAACTCCATCTATGCTTCGGCCAGCCGGAGTCCCTCTTCCACCTCAAGTTCCACTTCGAACTGATGCATACAGTTCTCAAGACCCGGAAGGTCCTTCCGGAGGAGATGAAGATGGTCTTGGTGATATGGCCGCTCAAATGGCCAGTCTCCAAGCTGAAGTAGCAAGGTGGCGGCAAGAAGCCACAGATAGGCTTCGTTCTCAGGCCACCCCAGTCATCCCCGAAGTGCCCGAAGACGACGAACTTCCTTATCCCAAAGCCCCGGAGAACGCTTCCTTCGACACCGAATCTCCGCTGCATCCTGAGTTGCAGAAAGTGTGCTTTGACCCTAAGTTCAAAACTTCGAAGCTTTGCAAATACTCCGGAGATGAAGATCTTGGAGAGTTTGCTCGCTCTTATGCATTAGCAATTGAAGCCAGCGGGGGAGTGCGAGACACTATGGCCAAATGTTTTCACCTAGCTCTCGAATGAGTGGCACTACGGTGGTTCTGGTCTCTGAAGCCAGGATCAATCAGATCGTGGGGGGGAGTTGAGGAAGAAGTTCGTGAGGAATTTTCAGGGTACATTCGTACCCCCAATGTCAACAGGAAGCCTTTTCCAGGTGAAGCAGCTCCCTGGAGAGACTTTAAGACAGTATTTCAAGTGCTTCGCTCATACGAAGTCACAAATTCAAGGGTTAACTACGTCTTCTATAGTTGACGCAGCTCGAGAGGGAGTTATTCATGTGGGCCTCCTTGATAAACTTCACATAAAGAAGATATCTTCTGTTGCTCAGTTGATGTCTTATTTCGAAGAATATGCAAGGTCAGAAGAGGGATGGCTTCGGAAAACTGCTGCAACTCCGTCGATAGTGCAAGAAGTTAAGTTGGAAGTGAAAACTTCAACACAGCGGCAAGGGCCAAGCTTTGAAGCTCAGCATGGCAGGCGTCGGGGGCAAAAGCATCCTCGTTCAGAAGTTTTGAACATTGCACCCCCGCAGAAGTTTGCCCCAAAGGCTCCGCAGCCTTCAGGAAGCAAGACCAGTGGCTGGAGGCCGCCAGGGAAACCGGCTGGCAAAGCCCAGGCCTTTTTCTGCTGTATCCATGATGAGAATCGGAGTCACGCGACTGATGCGTGCAAATCTATACTTGCTTTAAGAGGAGAGTACTTGGAAAGAACTTTGGGTCGAGGCACTACTGACCAAGTTCCGACCAAAGTGCGTCCGTAGTCTGTCCAGGCTATGGCGTGAATAGAGAACTTTGACCCTGCAAGACGGCCTCCGGTGGTCAATGTTATGCCACCTCCGAAGCAAGAAGAGGGACAAGATCTAGGGAAAAGAGTAGTCCTCCCCATCTCCAGAGGAGGGACCCTCGGAAGTATGTCGAAGAGGCAGAGAAGAGAATATGTTAGAGAAGTGGGCCATATTGGAACCTCTTCGTCTGCAGCTGCTATGCCTGAATGGTCCCATGTGCCAATATCTTTTTCTGCAGATGATGCAGCTGGTATTAAGTTTCCACATGCAGACCCACTCATCATCACTGCCGACATAGCAGGGACTGAGGTCCGGAGAGTGCTAATCGATGGAGGGAGTTTGGCAGATATTATTTTTGTTCAAGCCTTTGATCAACTCTGCATCTCCAGGAAGCATCTTCTCCTAGCACCCCATCCTTTGCAAGGCTTCGCAGGACCCCCTTTAGATGCCCTTGGTCAAATTGGCCTGGAAGTTACTTTTGGAGAGGGGCTACTGGCAATTATGGAGGAAGTGATTTTCGATGTTGTGGATGCTCCATATGCATATAATGTCATATTCGGAAGGGGCATGCTGAATCAATTCGGAGCTATGGCGCATCATAATTACTTGTGTATGAAGATGCCCACACAAGCGGGAGTGCTCACTGTTTTCAGAGATCAGGCCACTGCGCGAAGAACGGAGTATGGTCATGGCCCTCCTCTTGATCCGAGACAGGTGAACAGCGTGCAAGATAACTCGGAAGATTTCCCTGCTTCCAATGAATCTTCGAAGAAATCCTTCCCAAGGCCAAGCCCCGAAGGAGAGATTGCAACAAAGGTTATTGTCAAAGATGGCAAGGAATATTCATTTCAATTTGGCAAAGACTTGCCCCCAGAAGTTGCTACTTCGTTAGAGAAACTAGTTGAGGAAAATTTAGATGTCTTTGCTTGGTCTGACGAAGACATCACCGGAGTCAGTCGGGATATTATTGAACATAGTTTACTTGTGAATCCGAAGGCTCGGCCTGTTCGATAAGGACTCCAGAAGTTGTCCATGGAGAGAGCTATCCTTGCCAAAGACGAAGTGGAAAAGCTGCTAAAGGCTGGGATTATTAGAGAAGTGGCTCATACAGAGTGGTTAGCCAACCCATTCTTCATTAGGAAGAAATCTTCCGGGAAGTGGCGCATGTGTATTGATTTTAAATCTCTGAACAAAGAATGCCCTCGTGACCCCTACCCCATGCCCCGAATTGATCAATTGGTCGACTCTACTGCCGGTTCAGAGTTATTAAGCTTCCTCGATGCATACTCCGGCTATCATCAAATTTGGGTAAAGCGCGAAGATGAAATCAAGACAAGCTTCGTAACTCCTTCATGAGTCTTTTGTTATGTAAGAATGCCACTTTTTCAAGGTTAATTGCTAAAGCTCTAGGTCATCAGTTAGGTCGCAATGTAGAGGCCTATATGGATGATATTGTAATAAAGAGTGCTTTAAAGCACCAACATAGCCTAGACTTAGCAGAAACAATCAATAGCCTTCGGGCATGTGGGATCCGTCTTAACCCCGAAAAATGTATCTTCGGGGCACAGGCTAGAAAATTGTAAGGGTATCTAGTTTCAAGCAGAGGGATCGAAGCTAGCCCCACTCAGATAACTGCGTTGCAGAGGATGGCTCCCCTAGAGAATTTAATGCAAGTGCAAAAGCTGACTGGTCGTCTTGCAGCACTTAGCAGGTTTTTGGCAAGGTCTGCGAAGAGAAGTTTGCCCATCTTTAAAGCATTGAAAGGGTCCGAAGATTTTGCATGGACACCGGAGTGTCAAAAGAGCTTCGAAGATATTAAGAATTATCTCAGTAACCTTGCTACACTCACGGTGCCTATTGCGGACGAAACCCTACTCCTCTACCTTGCAGCTGCTGGCTCCGCTGTCAGTGCAGTCCTTGTCAGAGAGGTTGACTTCAACGGGAAGTTGGTACAAAATCCAGTATATTTTGTGTCCGAAGCATTGTCTGGAGCAAAAACAAGATAATCCGAGCTGGAGAAATTCACTTACGCTCTGATAATGGCCTCGAGGAAGCTAAGGCATTATTTCTTGGCACATAATGTAATTGTACCAACTTCATATCCTTTGGGAGATATGCTCCGAAGTAAGGATTCTATAGGAAGAATTGGGAAGTGGGCTGTTGAATTAGCACCCTTCGGCATATCCTTTGTGGCAAGAATAGAAATTAAGTGACAAGTACTGGCAGACTTCATGGCAGAATGGACTCCCCATGCAGCATGGGCTCCGTAAAAGCCAAGTGAAGGGATTTGGACTATTTACTCTGATGGAGCTTTCCAAGCATCTGGAGCAGGTGTCGGAGCCATAATAATTTCGCCTTCGGGGCAAAAGGCAATGTACTCCGCAAGACTCAACTTTATGTCTACCAATAATACAGCGGAGTATGAGGGAATTTTATTGGGACTTCGAAAGGCACGCGCCCTAGGGGCTACAAGAGTTGTTATTAAGACAGATTCTCAGATTGTAGCAGGGCACGTAGACAAGAGCTTTCAAGTTCGGCATCCACAGCTTGCAAAATACTTGGAAGAAATCCGTAAGATTGAAGCAGCATTTAAAGGGTTTTCCATTCGGAGTATACCTAGAGTAGAAAATGTGCAAGCTGACATCTTAGCAAAAGCTGCAGCAGGAGCAATGGACATACTAGAAGAGGCTTTTTATGAAGAACTCAGTACACCTTCGGTGCCACAAATCTCTGCTCCGGAAGTCCTTTGCATTCCAAGTACAGATTGGCGAAGTTCAATTATGGAATTGTTGCAAGGAGAAGCAAATATGTCTGAAGGGCCGCAGCTTTCGAGGTTGAAACTCAGAATTCGGAGTTATCATATAATCAACGGTATTTTGTATAAGGCCGGAGTATGTTCCCCTTTGCTCCGATGTATATCTCAAGCCGAAGGTCAAGAAATTCTTCGAGAAATTCATGAAGGACTCTGTGGTAGTCATTTAGCCCCTCGAGCTTTGGCAGGAAAGACACTTCGCCAAGGGCTTTATTGGCCTACAATAGTAGCTCATGCGGAGAGCTTAGTCCGCACTTGTCAAGGATGTCAGTGGATGGGACGAAGAAGTCATCGCCCACCAACAACTCTCCAAGTCATTGCTCCAGTATGGCCCATGGCCAGATGGGGCATGGATCTTATTGGCCCCTTCCCAGTAGCAAAAGGAAATTTGAAGTTTGCAGTGGTAGCAATCGAATACTTTTCAAAGTGGGTCGAAGCAGAGCCCCTAACAGCTATCACTTCGAATAATGTGCAAAAATTTTTCTGGAAGAATATTATATGCCGGTTCGAAGTGCCTCGACAGCTGAAAGTGGATAATGGAACACAGTTTGATGCAGAAACCTTCAGGAAATTCTGTGAAGACCAAGGTATCCAACTATGTTTTGCTGCAGTAAGACATCCTCAATCTAATGGAGCTGTTGAAAGAGCCAACGGTAATATCTTGTCAGGGCTGAATCGAAGAAATAGTGGGATTGGCTAAAGGATTGTGGACCGAAGAGCTCCCAATGATCCTATGGTCCATCCGGACAACTCAGACAAGGTCTACCGGTTTCACTCCTTTCAGACTAATATTCGGAGATGAAGCTATGACACCAACGGAGCTTAAAGGAGGATCCCTTCGCAGCACCGAACCGGAAACACAAGCAGAAAGACAAACTTCGCTTGATTTAACAGAGGAGACAAGACTTCGAGTTGTTGCAAATTTGTCAAAGTATCAGCAGCAGACGAAGACTCGGTTCGACCTGAAGGTCAAGATTAATGAACTTAGGCCGGTTCATCTCGTTTTGCGAAGTATCATAGCACTAGGGAAATTAGGAAATAAGTGGGAAGGCCCATACATAATTGTTCACTCAGGGCCTCCTGGTTCTTTTAAGTTAGCTAATTTGGAAGGTGAAGAGTTAGCGCATACATGGCATGCGGAGCACCTAAAGTGATATTTCGCATAGGGGCTCCTTGTAATCATTTGTAAACACCTTTCAAATCAATAAAGCATATGGTTCAGATAATGCCTACCCCCCATAAACTTCCCACTTCTAGTGGACGCACTGGAATAGCGGAGTTGACCGGGAGGGAAGTGTCATTAATTTGAATCATATTTTTCGGACTTCGGACCACTGGTCCAAAGCTTCCGACGAGGTGGGAAGTCACTGAAAAAAACGGATTCCAAGCCACCGGCTTGAAAGCATCCGTAAAAAGAGTACAAGGAGACCAAATAATGCGGAGTCCAAGCCACCGGCTTGAAGGCATCCGTAAAAAGAGTCCAAGGAGACCACTGTGAATTCCAAACCACCGGTTTGATAGAATTCACAAAAAGAGCCGAAGGAGGCCAAAACAAACAGAGTTTGAGCTCGTGAGCTTCGAATATCTATGAAAAAAAGTCCAAAGTGACTACTCGTTTGGGACACTAAAGTGTCCGGAAAGTTGTCCAAAGTGATTTCTTTCGAAACACATTTTATAAGATTTTAATCAATCTTTAAATTGCTGAGGGGCTCCGAGCCCCCAAAATTGTCCTCCTATGTTTTTCTTTGCGCCTAACTATCTTTGAATATAGTTCGAAGTTGCTTACGCCCAAAGAGGGGCTGGGAAATAGGGAGACAAATTTAAATCGATATTTATTATTCGAACAAATTATGATTACATCATGAAAAATCAGTATCTATATCGAGAAGGAATCGAAGACCACTTCGATATCTAGAGCTAAGGTTCGAACGACTAGTTCCAGAGCCGGGAGTTCTAACAACTTTGCGTTTAACTCTCCTACCTCCCTTTGAAGCTCGGCCCAAGTTCGGAGTCGTTCGGGGCTCTTTTCCAAGCTTCCAAGTTCTTCAGGCTTTTTACCCTGAGTTTCATCTTCATCTTCGGCCCATGCAATGTCTTCGGAAGATGAAGTTTCCAAGTTAACCTCTTTTTCTTCCTCTTTAATATAAGATAGTATATCTTTGCTTACTTCGGGCGTAATTGCACCAGAGCTATCTCGATGAACTAAAAATCGAGGGCACTTGTGAACTTTTAAAAGATCGAAGGTAGCCCATAGTAGGCGGAGTTCTTCGTCAATGTTTAACACTTCGACATCTTCCATATGAGGCAAAGCCTAAAACACGATATGCAAATTTTCATTCATAAATGTACGAAAGCATGATTCTTTACATAGTCTTGATCCTAAGGTAAATCTAGACCTGCGGGTTTGGCGGAGGCTAGCTGCTCGAATCTTGCAACTGAGCTTGCTTTTGGCGTTGCCCTTCATCAATCCAAGCCTTGATCTCAGTGCGACCTTCGGCTCTCCATGAAGCTTGGAAGGCTTGCCAAGCAGCGGCTACGTCTTCGGAAGGATTGTGAAGCTGGTTTTCGTCGAAGGTAATGGGAGCCACCTCTGCATTCAGAGTTATCGTTATCTCCAGATCTTCGTAGTAGCGAAGTATGCCGATAGCAGCCACTTGTCCGGAGAGTTCTCCGTATCGAATGCCTGCCATCTTCATCGTCTTCGCAGCTCCTTGGATCATTTTTAACCACCGAAGCAAGGAGACATTGTCATTTGAAGGAAGTGTCCCAGTAGTACCGAAGTACTCTAGGACACCTAGGAGTTGGTTCATGACCTCCGCAGCTACCTTCTCCGACTTCAGCTTGTCTTCAAGTAAAGCGTCCTTCGCCGAAGTCGGCTCCTCTACCACAGCGGAGAGCCTAGCTGCCTCCGTAGCTAGAGAATTTTTCTGAGTAAGCAGGTTGCTAGCCTCCTCTGCAGCTTTAGCTTTTTCCTCTTGGAGCTTGACAAGTTCAGCCTCCGCCGTAGCATGCTCCGCACGCATCTTTTCTATTTCTGCCCGAAGCACAATTTGTTCTGCTTCGAGCTCCTTATTCGCAGTTTCCAAGCTTTGCCCGGCCCTCCGTTCTACTGAGACCATGTCGTCTAATTGGGAAACTCGACCTTCAAAAATGTTAAGATTTCTCTGAAGAGTGGTGATTTGCTCTCGAAGGCGAAGGCTTCCGCGTTCGTTTGAAATGTTCGCAGCTCGGGCAAAGACTATTTGTTGCAAAGGGAAAAAACCAAGGTGAGAAATTATTTGTATATAAAATTAATTCTGTTTTGCAGATACTTCGTACCTGGTACGCTGCACGCTCCATAGCAGCGTTGAGCTCCGAACCCTCAGCCTCGCTCAAGATGGCTACCAAGTCTGTCTCCCTGACTTCGCAGCTAGCTCGATCCAAAGGCTCGAGCAAAGCCCGAAGTCTGGTTCTTCGCTCCAAGAAAGGATCTAGAAGAGGGAGCATAGACAAGGCCCTCTGGTCGTCTTCATTCGGCGAGTGGCCGGAGCGCTGGGCCGTATCTTTTGGGGTTTCGGAAGACTACCCCCTCTGTAGATTGGCTTCCGTCTGCTGATTCAGACGGAGTTGATCCTGAGCTCGGAGCAGGGAGGGGGTCCACCTTGCCTTTACCTTTTCCAGGTCCCATTTGAGCGACCTCTGGAATTGGCTCCGAAGTAGCCGAAGTCCTAGGATTGGTTTCTTCGGGAAGGTCCTCTTCCGTAGGAGCAGATCCTGTTAAAGCAAAGGTATTATACATTGTATAATTTCGCAGGAAAAAAGAACAAAAGAATTATGTGAAGTTTACCTCCGAAGTCTTGTCGACGAGTGAGCATCGGACTGCTTGGCGGGTCGAAGGCTACCCCAAAGTCTTCGTCGGAGTCAGAATTCGCAGTTAAATCTTTGACTGTTTTAGCCTCTTCGGGAGCTGCCATCGTTGCTTCACCCAGAATCGAAGATGACTCTACAGCAACTTCGACTCCACCTTCGTCCATAGGGGCTTCATTTTGCGATAAGTCTTCTTGGGCAACCGAAGTCCCAACTTGCCCAAGGTTGCCTTGAAACTCCGGCACGCTTGCAGCATCACCGATGTTCGCATCTGTTTGGGCTGCATCCTTGTCAATCAGGTCAACAAGCATTCTACCTTCATCCTCCGAGGAATCGGAGAACGAAGCTATTGGGCTTGGAGGCGCCGCAGTTTTCGACTTTCGGGCTACTTTCTTCGATGGGGTCTTGGCAGAGGTCGAGGCTCCAACATTAGCTTTTGTAGCGCCCCGATTTAAACAAATCGAGTCATTATTGAATTTCCATAGAAAAACAATAATACAAGAGGTTCATCATGCGACAACGTACATACGACAATATCCATGGTACGCAGACCATATTTATTACAACATTGTTTTAATAAAAACGATAATAATAAAGGTAAACAGCGGCATGACGAACGTCTTCTTCAGGATCTTTCTTCTCGACTGGGTCGCTACTCCAGACCATCTTCAAAGTAAGCATCCTCTGTGGGGTCCAACGGGTATGAGTACAAAAAGTACTCAACAAGCCACCGCAAATGCAAATAATAATGCAGGATAATAAACAAGGAAGGATAGTGGCTAACAATGCGGAATAAAGCAGTTGCAGTTATGGCATTTAGTGTAATCATATTTTAATCATGCGGAAAGTAAACATGAACATCATCAGCATCAACTAACTCGAGGAGTACGTTTTACCTCCTCGCACAACAGTCCTTACATGTCAATCCATCATGCACATTCGTATTCAAAGTAAACTAACTGGGGGATGTCACGCAACCCGCCCTTGACCGTGGGCTCGGCTTTTCGAAAAGATTTAAGACTCTGATCAGAGATGTACTACTGTACCCACAAGGCACGCACTCATCTCAACGAGATGACCCATTTCACGGGAACTCGTGCCAAAACCTCAATATGAGATGTTCCAAGCGATAACCACCCGCTCTAGGTTTCGCCGGCGCGCCGGGCCGCATCCCGGCTAACGTCGCACCCCCTTTTGCGCCACATTGGTACAAGTCACCCGCAGGTGCAACTTGACCCATCTCCAAATGGTGGCCTCGGTTTGGAACAACCCATACCTTAGTTAGGACTTACCCACTAGACTTGTGGTTAGTACGTAAGTGTATTGCAACGGATCCCTCAGACCGGTCCTTATAGTGCCCCGGGTGCGACTGACCAATGCCCTAGCTTGCACCCGGAACCCACCATGCATACACTCACAACCATGACTCATCACCAACAGAATTTCCAAGGATAAGAAGCAACGGGGGATCTTATAATAGAACCATTTTGCTACGACTCATTTTTATCCTATAGCGGCCGTGTCAATACATTGGACACTAACTAATATCATTGATCACATGGTGACAAGGAGGTTAGGCGAGATAGCATGGCTTGGGTTGCACATCAAGGTCGGGGGATCCTAAATAAATATAATGTAAGGGTTCATTTGACTAATGCATATACATAACCTATGTGTTTTAGCGATAGTCAATTCAGACATGGGTTCAATATGCTCAAAAGAATTGTTTGGTGACTTGCCTTGTTCAGCAAAGGGAGAGGGAGGGACTTCCGGGAAGTATTCCGGCTCCTCGGCGGCGTCGTAGTCTTTTAATATAAAGATTAAAACAAAAAGAGCACAACATTCAATCAAACCATATAACATTACATTACAAGCATATAAGTTAAAGTTGGTTTGATTATAAATAAATAAACTCAAAGGTTAAGGTTCTGAATTTTATAAATAATTTTAAAGGGATTAAAATGAAGGGTTGTCCTTTTTAGAAAACAAATGTTTAAATGTGATTATTGTCATATTAAATTCTCAAATAAGTGTGAAATGAAAAGTTCATGTCAACTTGGTGGTTTTCAGTGAATGGACAGAAAGGAAATTAATATAAATTTTTCTGAAGTTTAAATATTTTAATCCATATTTTAATCCTAAAGGCTTTTGAATAAGTATTTGAATAAACATGAAAATGTCAAAATAAACCTACTGTTTTTATTGCATAAACATGTAGAGAATAATTTTATGAATTTTCTAAAATTGGAATGGTAATTTTTAGAGTCCAATTGCATTAGATATGAATTTTACAAGTTTAAAAGCATTTCTGGAATTTATTTTCAAATTTTAAAACTCTCGGGTCCACGGTGAGCCAGGCCCACGGTGAACCCGCGCACTGTGCGCGTGCGCCGGGTCGATCTGGACCGTCGGATCCAGATCCGACGCGCGAGGGCGAGGCGGGACGCGTAAGTCGCGATGGACGGCTAGGATTAAAACGTTCGAACCGGTACCACGTGGACGCACGGGATTAAACGCGGGCTTTAAATACAGATGGACGCACGAGATCGCACCGTACCGCTTCACTCAGATCCGACGGCCAGGATTAAACCGAGCAGATGATTTAACCCAAGCGTTGGATCTGGATCGCACGGCCAGGATTGAATCCGGCACAGTGCGTGTCGGGGGGGTAAAGTACCCCTTCTTCCCCGACTCCGGTGGTACGACGGCGAGCGATTCCGGCGAGGTCGAGGGCTATCTAGTCTAGCTAGGGCTAAAAACGGAAAGGGGGTACCGAGGGGAACAAAAGGGTACCGTTGCGGTGGTCCGGGGTCGACGGGGTGAGGCCGGCGACGAGCGGTGGCGGCGAAGGTTCTCGGTTCCGAGGCGAGGACGGCGATCCGGCGAGGTTCGTTGTCGACGAAGTGGTGGCCGAGGTCGGCGAGGTCCTGGCGGTCACGATGGTGGCGGAGGCACGGACGGGGACGGTCCGAGGCGACGGCGAGCGGTGGCCGGAGGTGAATCGGAGGGTGTGCGCTAAAAATTGAAATGCGAGTGCTCTGTTCGTTCTCGAGGCGATTAAGCGTGGGGGTCGAACGCGACTCAGGCTGGGGGTTTAAATAGGACGCCGGAGAGGGCTCGCATGCAAGGAAACCGGCCGAGGGCCTTTACTCGCCGGCGATGGCTCGGCCATGCACGCGTAGCGGCGATCCCGTGGCGTAAAGGCGCTGTTTAACGGGGGGAAACGGTCGACGCGACGCGGGGGACCGATTAATGGCGACGAATTAATGCGGGACGGGCCGGCGAGGCGGATCCGAGGGCGAGGTCGTCGGCCGGCGCGATTTGGGGGCGACGGCGGGAGGTTGAAGGCGAAACTGACATGCGGGGGCCACTGGCCAGTGAGCGCGAGCGGGCGAGGGTGGCGACTGACGGGTGGGGCCGAGGTGTCGGGTTCGCGCGCGAGGGGAAAGGTTTCGGCGCCGACAGGTGGGGTCCATGTGTCAGTCTAAGGCGAGCGCGGTAACGGGCTGGGCCGGCCGGGAGAGAGAGAAGGGAGGGGAGGAGCCCATTACTGTTCCAATACTTTTCTGAATAAAAATAATTCCAGAAAATAGATTAAAAGATTAGGGCTACTTCCAAGGCTGGTAAAAATTTATAAAAATTCTCAAAATTATATTTTGGTCTTAGGATCATATAGAAAAAGTTTCACCTCATAATTTGGTCATCTACTCTAGGTTGTAGTTCAAAAGGGTATAAAAGGGATTTAAAAGTATTTTCTGAAATAATAATTCCCAGAAATTGAATTTAATAATATTTTTATTGGTTTGAAAATGTGGGGTGTCACAGCTTTCCTTTTCTTAGGCCCTTGTTCTGAAGGCACCCAATCCAAAAGAGGAGGAGGAACAACTTCGAGTAGCCCCCATACTCGGTTGGACCGCTCCCAATTACCTACCAACTTAATCGTCGATTCTTTCTCGGCCAGAGTCGGGACTCCCAGAATTTTCTCTGAAGCCCGCATGATTTGCTCCGAAGTCATAGGAGCTAGAGAGGCTAAAAGATAAGTTGATGTTGGTTATTTCTTCAAATAAATATATATGAAACATGTTGTTTTCAAAGTTACCTGCAGGGCTTGAGTTCGAAGAAATCTTTCGAAGGCCACCTTCCGTATCTTCTTCGAAGGTGATTGGCCAATTGGCCATCAGAGGGGTGATCTGAAGTCCGATGAACTCCTCGGCCAGATCCCGCATGCTCAGATGATGGCTGATGCGTTGAAGTAGGCTAAGGCGAGCTTCGAGCTGGCCCGGATCCGGATGGACAAGAGCTTCCCTCCGGAAGTTTATGTCCCGAAGAGGTCACGCTAGGCGACTCCCTGCCCCAACTTCGGCATAAAACCATCGGAGGATCCAATCAGTGTACCACCTGGCATTGATGGCCTTGGCTAGAAACCGAAGAGCGTACTCATCTCGAAGTCAGAAATTAATACTCCCGAAGGCCACCACCATCTTCTCACCTCCGGGGCCTACGAAGGTTTTGGGCTGGCACGAAGCTCGATGTAACGCTGCGAAGATTTCCGCTCTGCCTTCACATCCTTCGTCTCGCAATGCCCACTCGAAGATAGAGAGGCGTGCTATCGCATTCGGACAGATCTGGGGGAGAGTAACATGGAATAAATTTAGTACCTCGGCCAGGAAGTCGATAGCCGGAAGTCCCAATCTAGCTTCCAAAAAGGCTTCGAAGACGACCACTTCTCCGGGCCTTGGCGAAGGAATAACTTCCTTTCCAGGTTTGTGGATAACTATCTCTGAACTAATCTTGCCTTCTATCACAGCCACGAGTGATTCCCTCTTGCAGGTTGAAGGTCCTAACTGATAAGACTGATCCGCATACTTCGTCGACGCCGGGAGGAGATCATGAGGATCATCGCGTTGGGGATTTCTCCCTGGCGCCGCCATTGCTGCTACTGTTGCTGTCAGAATCGCCACCACCGATGTTGCCACCACCGCTGCCACCGCAGCTTGCTGCCGAGCCAATGCTGAAGCCGCCACAGGAACCTTGAAACTAGTCTTCGCCATGAAATCACGTGGATTGCTTGAGAGGAAAGAATGGAGGCTAGGGTTGTCTGCTGGGTTGTTTGCACGAAAGCGGTGAGAAGGTATTCTGGAAAGGTTTGGGCCCCTTATTTATAGCCCAGGCCATGATTTTTTACCGTTTGCTGTTCTGATGTTTCGCATTCCTAACCGTTATCTCTTGTCGAACTTAACGCATTTCCTTGACTTCCGTTGAGAAAAAAGCTAACGGCTATTTCTTCTAAGCCTAAAAAATCTTTCGGACTTTTTAAGTTAATTCTAAAAAATAGTTCGAACATAACTTTCCTATAAGTTGATAGGAAGTTTCGAATCTCCGCATATTTCGGAGGCTGATTAAACTGTTAGCCTATGCGCATGATTATGTTTCTTGCGTATACTGCTCTCCTAACATCACAGGTCTAGCGGAGAAGCGTATTCGAGGGGCTACTGTTGGGGGAAATACTTCATCCTCAGAGCCATTGTTGTAACAAGACAAAGACAGATGATTGAATCAAAGGTTTCCAGCATATAACTCCGAGAATACAGTAGATCAAGTTCGAAGTATGGAGGCAAACTCTAGTTCGGGGTATATCTTCGAACTAGGACTCTTCCGAGAGCTTCCTTGCCAGCTAGGATGGAAGACTTATCTCTTTTCTCATTAGATTAGTCTTTTACCATTTTAGCCCTATTGAGGGTACCGAATAGTTTCCACTATGTCGGTTGTAATAAAGGGGTAAAAGGGTCTTTTCTTTAATGTTTGGGCCTATAAATACCCCCCGTTTTACCCTGTAATAGGGACCGGATACAAGTTATTCAATATACATCTTCGAACTGTTTTAAGCTATTATCCTTTTGGAGGCTTGAAATAGTTTACTTCGCAAACACTTCGTTTGTTAGTTTCTAACCTTCAGAAACCTGTTAGCGTAATCTTTTACGCCAACACCAAGGATGACTGAATAAAAGTGAACAAGCTTCCATAAGTACCACATCACAATCAACATGACTACAATAGGAACCAATGGAAAAAGAAACTCTGCAAGTATGTGTTACCTTAGCTTTTCCAGCATCATTAAACCACATGATATGGTATGGATGTGGGTGGTGACGGCTGGGCAAGTAAAGCTTCTTTACCAAATCTGAACTAACCAAATTATTTCAGCTACCTCCATCAATGATGACACGAGCTCGTCGATTGTGGATGACAAAGAAAGGTTTGGAAAAGGTTGTGGCGTTGAAGCTTCTCTGGTTGTTGCAACTGTGTGTTGAGCACGTGGTGCACGATGATGCTCCGAAAACCCGCCATTTCCACGCTACCAAGGACATCGCCGTTGTCCGCTGTCAAATCTTTTGTCGCATCGTCTTCGACGTCAGAGGTGTTGATGTACCCGTCGTCAATAGTGATGTATGTCTGCTAACTTGGGCAATCCTTCTACACGTGACCAAATCCGAGGCAGAGATGGCACTGAATGTCAGGCGTGCGTCTTGTAGAAGGCACTTGCCTCTAGAACCCGCAAGTTTTTTTACCTAAATCCGAAGGTTTAGGTGGTGCAACCACTCTAGCATATGTTGGTCGTTTCCTCGATGGAAGGGGCCCCCGAAAGGAGGAGGGCTTGGTCAGGCCAGAAGTTGTAGTCGAACGCTACGTGTATGTGGTGCTGACCTTGCTGTTGTCATGCAAAGCACGTCCCCGCAACTCTTTTTCTGCAAACATAGCCAACTGCAACAACTGGTTGACAGTGTTAAACTCCTTATAAACCACTATGTCCTGAATTTCACACTGCAAACCCGAGTAAAAATGACAAATAGAATCCTCGAGGCCATCTACTATGCCACAACGCATCAAACCCTTTTGAAGCTCACCATAATAAGTCTGCACAAAATTATCGCCCTGTTCTAAGCACATCAAGCGATTACGTAGATCTCTATTATAAGAAGGGGGAACAAATCTATCGTGCAAAGCAACCTTAAGTTCGTCCCATGTAGTAGGTGCAAGCCCCACAGAAGTTAAACCAGTCCACCAAATAATAGAAAAATCCTTAAATTCGCTAGGGGCTTGTCTAACTCAATGTTGGTCAGGAACAAGATGGGCACTAAATTTCTGTTCGACAGTCATCTCGCAATCAAGATATCCCTCAGCATCATAATGTCCTTAAAATGAAGGTATACTGAATTTAATTTTAGCATAACCATCATCGTGAGCACGGTTATGATTACCACCCATACCCACGGTGTTGGTACGTAGACGATGTCGAAGTCGCGCATCTCTGATGGTTGCATCTACTTCCTCGTATCTATCAGGTGGGGGACGAGTTTCCAATGCAACCACCATGTCGGTTAGAGTGGATATCCGTTTATCCAAGCGCTCAAGGGACTCTTGGAGTCTGAGGTCCTTGATGGCGGTGGTGATTGTCTGGGTGAGAGCTTCTGTCATCGCCTTCTGCCCCTGCTCAAGGGCCTCACGAAATTGACCCTGGCTCACACACTCATTGAAGTCCTTTGGGGTGGCACCTCCATCATCACCTGCCATTATAGACAAAAAAACAAGAACAAACAGTGAAGGTTATCCCTAATAAGATACTACGCAGGACCGGTGGTGCCTCTCTCTCAATCAACACCGCAAGAGGAAACACCTTACCAAGATCTTACAAGGTTCTCACCATCAAGACAAAGGATACCTGGGAGGCGTGCTCTGCGATTGCAAGGATCAAAAACCTGCTGTCGAGAAGGTGTATGTGGAGCTATAGGAAGGATAGCTATGTGAGTGGGACACAATTCAATAACAGATAGTAATGCTGAATAAATGTTCAAACTATTAGTCTTAATTGCTGGTCTCCTCGTGTCCTAAGAACAGTAGTGTCAACAAGAAAGAAAGAAGGATGGACAAGATGACAATGTCAGCACGACACAAGCAAAACAAGCTAGTATCAGCACCAAGTATCTCTGTTTTGTTTCTTCTCTTTTTTTGTTTTTATTTTTTCTTTTTTTTTGCAACCAAGTACTAGCAACACTATGAACCAATATTAAGAACAGCACCAAGTATCAGCTCAAACTGATGTTAGATGTTATCGGTACAGAATTTGGATCATTTGGAAAAATGGTTGCTTAAACATCGGAGCCCGAAACGAAGGCCTTCCTGATTTTTTTTGATTTTTTTGAAATCGCTGATACTAGAGTTCCTGATTCAACTTTTAGAGATCTTTCTGTGGTAAACATTTTAGCTCAATCAGAGTTCTGAGCGAAAAGTTATGCCCATTTCAATGAGGACCCTCCGATATCAGGTCTGTTGGTGGTGGAATCGGTCGCAGATGTGAATCGATGGTGTGGAAAAATTGTGCAACGGAAAAGGGAAACACACAAACCGATCTAAGAGACGAATTAACCAGCAACAAAGACACAAACTTGGACACAAACTCAACACTACGGACTCTGAAAGAGAATTGTGCAAAAGGCTAACAATGTCTAGGACGGGGAAATTTTTTTTGGCTTTTCTGTGGACTCTAGGACGAAGGCGAAATTAACTCAATAAAGGGAAGGCGCACCTGATGGTAAACCTGTCTTTGGATACCACTTTATGTAAACTAGGGTTCCCAATCTTCCGAATGGTTCTGATATCTCTCGATTTGGTGGAGACGCTACACAAATCGACCCGGCTTCTGGACGGCACGTCTTGAGCCCGCAATCACAGCACAACTTCTCCTCTGGTTATCGACCGAACGGTGCCCAGTCGACCTCACAAAGAAGGCTAATCCTTGCCTGTGAATCAAAGAACACAAGCAAGAACCACGAAGAATGCAACCGAATTGGAGATGTATGATTAAACTCACAAATTGGGGTTCTACAAACCGATATGACGGCGAAACTGTTCTGGACAGAATAATCTAAGCAAAACCCATGAGAGACAGTGGCGACTGCTGTTTATATAGGAGAATGAATGTGGTTTAACCATAAAACATGTCCTTAAGGGACTCCAACTCGGTACATGGGCCAAAGGCCCAAACTAGTGACGCAGCACCAAAACATTTCTTGAAATTGGTACTGTTTTGACAATTGCCGACGACTTTGATTTTATCTTGATGTGAGGTTGGTCACATTGAAAATTTTATCTTCTCATCTTTCCAACCATACGTGGAACGTCAAAATCGGAGGTCGTATGAATCTTGGGCTTTAGTTTTACTGTCACGTGGTCCTGGAGTCCGAATTGGACTCGAAGTCAACTTGGATCGGATCTCCAACTTGGCTTGCACTCCCTTGTTGTACCTCCACTCCTCCAAGTCATTCTCCACGAATCTCCTGGTCCTCTCCTTGGTTCCTAATCACAATATAATCATTAGGTAGCAATCTATTCTCAAATTCATAATTGGAAATGCTTAGGAACAAGCTCACCTCTAAATTCAAGTGTCGTGCATGAGCTCTAGTGATCGGACCTTGAATGTCCAGCGGAGAAGTGATGTCCTCGTCAGAAGTGCTCTTTTTTTGCTCATCCGACACACGGACACCATGTTCTCATAGACATTTCATATCCTCCATCAAAGGTTGGAAAGACATCAATGTCATTGCCAGGTTGTTTTGCACTAGAAATTAGAGCAGTGAGCATAAGGTACTTTCTTTTATGGCACAACCATGATGGAATGTTGAACAAGCACAGAAAGACCAGCCACGTACTGTGTGGTTTCATCATCTCACAAAAGGGATTCATTTCATTCGTGCTAAGTCCCATCATGATATTTCTGGGATCCTCCGAGAAGTTTGGATGGGCCGAGTCAAATGATTTCCACTGCCTAGCATCCACAGGGTGCCAAAGTTTTCCGTCCTTCTTTCGCACAGCTAAATGCCATATTAATAGTTCATGATCTCTAGGATTAGAGAACATATGTTTCAAGCGTTCAATCACTGGTCGGTACCACATTACTAAGGTTAGAACTTTACTCTCCGTCTTATATCCGTAATCTGCAATAACATTCATCTTCCTCTTCTATAACCTCTTTTTCTTCTTCTGGTGGTCATTGTAGTCCTCCACACAGTCATTTGCACAATTGTATCGACATGCGTTGCACTGCAGACTGCTCTCTAAAATTCATACTCTTTTCGATATAGGATACAATGGTTCAGGCATGCATGAATCTTATGAATACCCAAAGTCAACAGACAAATCATCTTTTTTGCTCGGTACGTATCAGATGGCAGACCAATGGGTTTCCACAAAACCTTTTTTAGGAGCTGCAAAAGATCTGAAAAACTAGCGTCAGACCATCCATTGTTGGCCCTCAGTTACATAAGCTCAAGAGTTGTGTATAACACAATATATTGCTTATCGCAACCGTGACGTTCCTTATAAAGAAGGTTTCTCAATGATTTGTCAAGTGCTTCAAAGTTATCATAGCCTTTCATTGTAGTTCTCTTCAACAGTACCTCAGCCACAACATTTCGCATTAGTTCCTCCACCTCAAAGGCATCATCATCGTCATGTTGATCAACATCATGTGTTATGTCAAATTTATGATCGCAACCTCTTCTATATTGATGAGCATCTTGTGGCACATCAGAATCATTAGGAGGGGTTTCACCCATCTCACCGTGTTTTGTCCATATATAGTAGTTCTTCATGAAGCCATTTTTCAACAAGTGAAATCGTATGGTTTCACTATCTGAACACGGATACATCACTTTGTTCCTACAAACTTTACAAGGACAATATATTGTCGCTTCACTCTAACAGGAAGCATATTGTGCGGCAGCTTCAGTAAATTCAGTTACTCGGTTAAAATATGCCACCACATATTCATCGTTGGACGAGTACATCTAGGACCTGTGCTCCATCTAAAACATATTATTTTAAAAAATATTAATAAATTCATTATTGTTAAATTTAGTAATTTAGAAATTAAAAAGATATTGATTTATCTCTCATTACAACATTAATTGAAAATGCTTTAATTGAAACTGTGTAAACCTTGTTAATTATAAAGGAGTAATAGTATTAAGTAGAATAAATAAATTATTAAATAAATTAACTACATTGGTTTCTCTCTCCAAACAACATAAATCTAGATCTATAATCGTAAATCAAATTATAAAAGAGATTAAAACGACGTAAAAATGTATAAATGTGATGAATAATTGTGAGGAGGGTCATATTTGTTTATTTGGGAGAAAGAAACACTATAAATGAAAGAATATTTGAAAATTTCTATTCACAAACCCTAGATTAGTAAAACACTAATAACTCATTATATACTTAATTAAAGACAAAATAAATGTGATACACGACATGGATTTACCTCGTAGAACGAAATCCTTGAAAAGAAATGAAAACAAAGCCTCCCTCTCTTTTTCTAGATTTTTGTCGCCACTATACGGACCAAATCATGAACTCCTATAGCCTCGGGCTCGCGGAGGAAGAAGGTGTTTATTTATAGCCTGAATAGTAGTGGCGGTCACACGTGATGTCATCATAACATTAGTGGTGGATAGCGTAGAAGTGGTAGGCAGTTTTCTATCCGCCACTACTACTAGTGGATATAGTAGTGGTGGTTGGTGGTTACGTCAGCATTGACCGCCACTACTATTGGCTACACTAGTTGCGGTCAATGTTGACGTCAGTAACGACCGCCACTACTAGTTGCTATACTAGTGGCGGTCGTTGGCGTGGCAACGGTTGGTACCACTGTAGTGGCGGGCCTCTAATAGCCCACCACTACAGTGTTTTTGCCCAACACCACTACAGTTGCGATTTGTAGCAGTGTGGATGGACAGAGTCAGGGGCCCACCGAGTCTGCCAAAATGTGTTTGTATCTTTTTTGGTCACACTTTGATATGTGTGTGGCCTAGGAGATCTTCTTAACTCTAGTGTAGGTCATGCAATCATAGAAAAATGGTTCAAGGCATGCCAATCAGTTTGACCATGCAACTGGTAAGGAAATATAGAAAATATCATTAGTAACCAAGCCAATGACTGCGGTGAGGATAAAACAATCGTGAGCGAATAACGTTAATCGGCTAAAAGGTCGATGACCAAGGCAAAACAATCGGGACGAATGTGCCATCGGTCGATGAGATAGCTAGTTTATGCATATGGGCCAATGAGCATTCCCCAATAGCGGCCAAGATATGTCGTTGAATTGAAGATAACCTATCGGCTTGTACTCTGATAGAATTAAATAAAACATGCCATATAACATGTCTGTATCATCAAAATCATCACAATAATAAGATTGGACTTAACTAACATAGTAGCTAGTTAGGATGACCTTAACAATACTTCAAATTATCGGGCACGCTTTATTTAGATGAATGGTATACAACATGAAGAAGATTCAATAGAAAGTGATGTCAGACCTATGTGATGAAGCCTCAAACTACCACACCTAAATCACATCAATCTAAGAGATCAAACTGATTCAGCCTAAGACCTAGCCAATACACTAAGATAAAATCATAATCGTACGGTTTCAGCCGATGCCTCAAGAGATCAAATTGATGCAGTCGTGAGGACACTGACCTAGTCGATACAATTGTCGGGGGTGGCGGGACTCACCTCTTCACTAGAGATCGAAATGATGCAGCCCAGCTCCGAGTGCCGAATCTTGCCGGGATTAACCTTGGGAAGCCAAGGGTGGAGATGCGTCGAAGAATTGTGTGTGTTTAACCTAACTAAGTGATACATATTTATAGTCTGGAAACTTACCGTCCAAGTAAACTATCTTAACCGATTCTTGATAATCTTTATCTTCTTTTACCTCCATTGACTCCTTCATGTCCGATCATGTTGTAACAACATGGAAGGACTCCTTTGACCATTTTGACCAGACTCTTTGACTTCCATTGACCGTGCGACATCGTCTGTTGGCCTAGGTTTTTACCAAATCTTGGCGTCAGCACTTGTGAAGGTTGCTCGTGAATTGAAAGAACTTAGACTTAGAAATGAATTTGACTCTACTGAATATGCCATGCTTAAGTCTAAGTTAAATGATGTTGAATGGGAGTATTGTTCGATTGTCATGACTGACCTTGTCGATCTACGTTCTGTGCACGCTCAAACTATCGATAAGCTTGATATTGCACAGAAAGAGCTCACTGTGGAAGGGTCTAGACCCCTATGACGAAGGAATGTGAAGCCGCAGCAGGAGGTGAGGGATCGATAAGATTGTTCAAATTGTCCTTTTCTTATTGAGAGTATTGAGTTAAGGGACAAGCATGTTAAGGAACTGGAGTCTAGATTGGAGTAGGGATGTCAACGAGTTTGAAAACCACGGGTTTATGAAAACACGCCAACGAAGCAAACCAATGAAACACAAGTAAACCCGAACTCGCGAAACCCATGGGTTCAAATCTAAACCAAAACCCAAACCCATCGGGTAACCGAAACCCAACGGGTAACCCACGGGTTTAGTTTATACTCTACATGAATTATATTACAACATAAATGTAATTAAAAATTCACAACAATAGACAATTATCACATTACCAACACATAATTTGAAGTGATGAAATTACTTAACATATATCAACATAGCATTATCAAGGGAAATGAATAGGAAATGGGATGAACTCTATATAATTTTAAGTAATCGGGTAAACTCGTGAAACCCATGGGTTTAAATGTAAACCTAAACCCTACCTGAAATTAAACGGGTACCCAAACTCGCGAACCCGCAGGCAAAAAAATTAACGCAAACCCGTGCCCGTTGGGTCGGATACCCACGAGTAAACTTGCCATCCCTAGATTGGCGAGTGCTGAGAGTTCTATGGATCTGTAGCCTGAATGTCCCGCCTACATTATCCTCAAGGACAAACTTAGCTTTGCTAGACGACAAGTTGAGAAACTTATGACTAAGAATGAATACCCTTTTTCTGTGGTGAACATGTGTATTGAGGGAAAGGGTAGGATGGATTTGCTCTTGGCCAAGACCAAGATGTGTGCTGATAAGGCTAGATTAGATCTAGGGTTTGGTTTTGAGAGAACCACTGTTTATAGTAAGGGCAAAACTGTGTTCACTCCACATACTATCCTAGAGGAAGAAACAACCAAGTTGGATGGACACTCCATTAAGCCTTCCAAGAAAGTACTTCCTCCAACCAAGAGATATGTTGAAACAAAACCAAGAGAGCCCGTGAGAAAATCCCAAGTTTTCAATGCCGCAGCTTCCAAGAGGATTTTTCATTGTTCTTATTGTCAAAGGGTGGTCATTTGGTTGGCTTTTTGTCGCATGAAGGATGAGCGACGCTCTTGGGAGTTGAGTGCACGGGACATGTATCATCCACTTGATGGTACACATGAGCCTGTCTCTCATTCTCTTTCTCATTTTCATGAGGCTCCACATTTTTACTCAAGAGGATTCTCCCACTATGGTTTTCACCATTGTTCATACGGTGCTAGATAATGTGTAAGAGGTTTTGATCCTCGACGAGTTGGGATACCTCACCGTGATTCTCATTTTCGTCATGGTGGTAGACTGCATGTTTTTATCCTAATTTGTATTCCACTGATGTGCAGTCTACTTCTTTTATTTATACACCTCGAGTTTCTCCGAGCTAGATTCCTAGAAAGTCGAGACATTTTCTTCATTTGTAGATGGTTGACGGAGGCCTAGAGAACAAGTGGATCATGGATTCCTATTGTTTGGTCTACATGACCTAGAAGACATCAAGGTTCTCCAGCTTCACCTTGACCCAGCGATGTGAGTACATCACCTTCAGCAACAACCGAAGAAGTAGAGTGAAATGTAAAGGTATTGTAAGAATTAATAAAAAATTCATTCTCAAATATGTCGCTTTGGTTGAGGATTTAGGATACAATTTGTTGTCTATATCTCAATTACTTGATGAGGGCTTGGAATAGCATTTCAGATGCAACACTTCACAAGTTCTTAATTCTTCTGGCGCTATGGTTTGTAAGACTTCAAGAATAGGGAGGGTCTTTGGTGCTGATTTTTCTGAGTCTCTTGGTTCTTCTCATTGCTTGATTGCTAAACCTTCTTCTGAGCTTTGGATGTGGCATAGGAGACTAGGGCATATAAGCTTTGACTTGCTAGCTTGTTTTAGTGCCCTAGGCTTGATCCGAGGATTGCCCAAGCGCAAGTTTGAGAATAATCTCATTTGTGCTCCTTCTCGACATGGAAAGATAGTGGCTGCCTCTCATTCAGCAATCAATGTGGTGTTGATAGAACAACCCTGAAAACTTCTCCATATGAACACTGTAAGTCCATCTTGAGTTAATTCTCTAGGTGGAAAATGGTATGTCCATTTCGTGGTGGATGACTACTCCCACAATTCTTAGGTCTTCTTTCTTGCAAGCAACGATGAAGTGTTCTCGCACTTTCGGAGCTTAGCTTTGAGACTATTCTCTAAACTCCCTGATGCATTGAAAGCAATCTGAAGTGATAATGGCACTGAAATAAAGAATATTTTCTTTGTTGACTTTTGCCTTGAGCATAACATTGAACATCAATTGTTTGCACCATGATTTCCTCAACAAAATGGAGTTGTTGAGAGAAATAACTGCAGTCTAGTTGACATGTCTAGGACGATGCTCGATGAGCACAGAACTACTAGAATATTTTTGGCTGAGGCCATGAGCACTCCATGTTATATCTCCAATTGGATCTTTCTACGCTTACTTTTGAATTTGACATCTTATTAGCTGAGTTTTGGAAGGAAGCCCAAAGTTACTCATTTGAGGTTTTTGGATGTCAGTGCTTAATTATAAAACGTGGTAATACTAAAAAATTTGAGTCACGTTCTTCTGATGGTATCTTTTTGGGATATTGTATTAATGGTCATTCATATCGTGTTTTAACCTTGATACTAATATTGTCATCAAGTCATGCGATGTGACTTTTGATGAGTCTTCCCCTTGTGTTAGTACTTCTTTTGAGCTTGACAGTAAGCAGGATATTTATGAAACCATCTTTGAAGAAGAAGAACAATCAGATTTCGAAGAGCTTGAGGGTGATCCCCTACCTCCAACTACGACAACCCCTAAAGTAGATCCTACATCATCTACATTAGCAAGAGGGCCTAAAGCATCGACTTCGGCAAGCTTTGAGCAAATTCCGGCAAGTGTTGAGGGGGAGATTCTCTCTTGACAAGAAGCCTCTCTTTGGATTCAGCGACATCACACTCCTGAGCGGTTCATCAGTGATCTAGATGAAAGAGTAACTCGATCTCATGCTCATTTTGCTAATTCTACATTTGTCGCTTCTTTTGAGCCTTTTAATGTTAGTCATGATTTATATGATTTGAGTTGGATCAATGTCATGCATGAAGAGTTAGAAAATTTTGATAGAAACCAAGTATGGGTTCTTGTAGATCCACCTCCTAATATTCATATCATTGCCATGAAATGGATTTTCAAAAACAAACAGGGGAAGGATGGGTCTGTTGTGAGAAACAAAGCTTGGCTTGTTGCTCATGGTTGATCTCAAGTCAAGGGAGTTGATTTTGGAGAGACCATTGCTCTAGTGGCTCGACTTGAAGCCATTAGGATTTTGATGCTTTTGTATCATCTTATGGTTTCAAACTTTACCAAATGAATGTTAAAAGTGCTTTTGTTAAAAGTGCCATTAGGAGAGGATGTTTTTGTTAAACAACCCATTGGCTTTGAATATCCATAGTACCCCCGTAGATTCTTTAAACTTCATAAAGCTTTGTATGAGCTCAAGCAGGCTCCTAGGGCTCAGTATGACCGACTTAGGACCATTTTGCTTGAGCATGGTTACAAAATGGACTCTATTGACAAAACCCTGTTTTCTCTGAACCATGGCTCTTCTCATACACTTGTGACTGTGTTTGTTGATTCTATGAGCAAGGAATTCAACATGTCAATGATGGGTGAGTTGACCTTCTCCTTAGTTTGCAAATCAAGCAATGCAAACAAGGTACTTTAGTGCATCACACGAAGTACAACAAGGACTGGCTTAGGAACTTTGACATGAGCGATGCGAAGCCGCTTGCCACTCTAATGGCTACTTCAGTAGTGCTAGACCCAAACAAAGAATGAGTTCCGGAGCATGATCGGCACCCTCCTCTACTAGAAAGCTACGAGGCCGGACATACACTTCGTAGTATGTCGCTGCGCTCATTTTCATGCTTCTCCAAGGGATTCATTTCATCAAGCAGTTACGCGCATACTAAGGTAGCTCAAACACACTCTTGAATTCAGCATTTGGTATTTTTCATTATCATCTTTATGCCTTAGAGGTTTTTTAGATGTTGATTTTCCTAGATGTAGAATTGATAGGAAAAGTACATCTAGTACTTGTCATTTTCTGGGTTCCCCTCTTGTTTGTTGGTCTTCTCAAAAATAGTCTAGCATTCCACAGTCTACAACTAAGGCTGAATATGTAGCTGCTGCTTGCTATGGATTAGTGATTTTGTGGATGGTTTCTAGTTTGCGGGATATTGGGTTGGATTTGAAGAGTGTTCCACTTCTTCGTGATAAAACTAGTGCCATTAGCTTAGTGAGGAGCCATGTTGAAGATCCTGGGCGTCATGGCTCCATAAGCGATGATTGATTGTCAATGGAAGTCAAGAGAGAAGAGGAGATTAGAAGAGAAGATCTACCGTGTCTTGACCGCATGTGACTCAGGTACACGAGCGACAAGGGGCTAGTAGGCACAGGGAGCCGTGAAGTAGGGTTGGCCCAATCTAGGTACATGCACCAGGAACAGCTAGGTACTTGTCATAGTTTGACCAGGTTTGACTCAGGTAAATGGGTGGCGAGCGACTACTAGCCAAGGGGGGCGTAGAGTCAGGTCGGTCCAATCCAGGTACCTGGGTAGAGAAGATGAGCGCTTAATTGGTTTCGGTGCAAACCCGACAAACCAAATCTGGAACGTTGATCAGAGATCCAACAGCCATGAAGCGAAGTCGTAGCTGCTACGAAATCTTTGCATCAAGACAAGTTACATTTAGTTAGGATTTAACTATTTTGCCCATTGGGCCCGCATCTGTATTTTTGCGTCTCTATGTAGTTTACCTTAGCGGTAAATGGTTCTTTTCCAGTTTTTGAATAGCCTATAAAAGTCCTTGTATTCCTAAGGTTTTTACCAACTCACTCAAATCAGATATATCAGAGTTCAATTTTAATACCCTTCTTCTTCCACTATTAACCATTTTTGGACCGCGAAAAATCACCATTGCCGCCATTGTTCTGCGCTGGTGCACTATGCGCATGTGTGGGGAATCTTGAGATTTGTTTTTCCTTCTAGATTTTCCAAGGGAGTTCCCCTGGCTGGTTTTCGGGAGGAGCCTGTTGGCGTGTGGCTCGCTACTGCGGGAGGCCGATCGGCGTATGGCTCCGATATTTCTCATGCGGTCATCTTTGACGTGTGGGGGCGATATGTAGTACCAAGTAGCAAAAGCACAGGGACATGCACAGGTTTAAACATGAACAATAATTTTCCCCATCCTTGTGCAACCGCTTTTATTTTTGTTGATTATTCTGAATCTGATTAATTAGCTTCAAGTAATTTATTTCCAATTTGTTACATACATGCTTATTGATATATCTATGTGATCAAAGTGCATGTCATGTATTTGTGTAAATGCATGTGAACTGTGGATGTTTATTGTGTGTTCTATGAAATTCCTGTGATCAATGGATTTTTTCCCTACACTTGAATGTTTTTTAAACTACCTTTATGCACTGTGGTGGTGTATTTTCGATTAGGACACTGGTTGTTTATAGGCTAGATTATTTTCAGTGCTTATGACCTCTCAGACTATCACTTCATATCATATCTGACAGGAGAGTGATAGTACTGGTTTTGTTTGTGTCAATTCTGTGAGTTTTGTTTAATTTCCGTTGGTTGTTTTTTGAGGAGCATTGGATGTTAAGGGTAGGGCATCGATTCGAATGAATTTGTTGAGGCACCCATTCACCCCCTCTGGTCGCTACTCTCGGTCATACAAGTGGTATCAGAGTAAGGTTAGGGTTTTCCATACCTTAACCAGTTCTAAAACAAGGTGGCGATCATTACTTCTACTGGAAAGGTCCCATCTCTTGAGGTTTTTGGCTATAATTATTGCAAGACTCGCATGTGAGCTTATCTATTGAGGCAAAGCTCAGGGATATGGGACATGTGTGTTCATGCCTCTTTTACTTTGCGTTGATCAGCTGAGCGTACTACCCTAAGTTACTCACTAAGCATGACGTGAACAATAAGGCAGTGAACATTTTGTTTTCTAGTTTAGGTCCTAGTGAGTTTGAGTTTATTAGTCATCTCGACACTACTCAAAAGATTTGAGCTACCCTGCAGGCACACCATGAGGGGACAACTTAGGTCAAGGCTAAGCTCTATCATAGCTACCGGTGAGAGTATGAAAATTTCTCACAGAAGTCGGGTGAGATTGTCAATGATCCGTTTGGTCACTTTCAGTCAATCATTAACAAGCTTCGAGCCAACAAGGCCAACAGAGATCAACTGGTCTCAGACTATGAACAAACGCTCAAGGTTCTTCATACCTTGGACCCTAAGGTCTGGAGATCAAGGTATCTTCTATTGTTGAGAGTGATTTTTGTGAAACCAAGTGGGGTCGCACTATGGTTTCTGTCTTTGTGATGAGTGATTGACAAGGATGAGCGATCAAGTAAATATGTGAGTGATGGTTTGTGTTGGTTTGATTGCATCGATGGGATCTATGTGTGGTTATGGAGAGTGGACGCCGAGGAGTTCGGTTTGCGTTGTGTCTCTTGTTTTGGCTTGTCTCATGTGTGCAGGGTGGAGATGCTAACCAATTGTCAGCGACGGGTTATCAAGGGTCGAGCGGGGAGCTCGATGCTAGAGGATCAAGGATGCTGGGTGAAGTTGGAGATGATCTCAGGAGTGCACAAGGAGATATAGCAAGACATGGTCGGATGGATGGTCGAGACAGCGTGATGGTCAAGTCAGCGAAAGGGAGGCCAGTGCAAGTGATTAGGTAACTCAAGGGGATCGAGAGCGGGAGAGACTTCATAGTGGTCAAGTTTGCGGATTAGCGTCACTTGTCAGCGATCGAGGAGGCATTGTCGGTTTTTGCTGAAAATCGTCTCATTGCTAAATGTTTTTAATCTCAACAATTAGGAGTTTATTTTCATTTAGTAGTTTAGATTAAGTGTAAACTTTTAGTATTTTCCGCAAGTGTCATATTTCTGAAAATATATTGAAAGTATAGGGTCAATGTTGTAATAAAGTAGAGTCAACATTAGTGTATTTTTCAGAATTTGTAATTCTGAAAATACACCATGGTAATTAGGTAAATGCTACTAACTTTAACCCTAAGGTGGCCTATAAAAGGGGGTCCAAGGCCTAGGGTTAAGGCTGAACATTCTGGGGGCTACCAACCACAAATTCTATTTTGTTCTAGCTTTTTTGTTGTTGTTTATTTCGTGCTCACATTGTTCATCACCATTTTCCGTTGATTTTGTCGGATGGAGCACAGGAATAGCGCTAGCCAGGTTTGTTCCAGCGCTTGAAATTTTCTTCCTGGATTCACGTTTGGAGCTGATTTTTGAGCAGTTTTGGTGTAGTTTTTGGACCTGAGTTCTACACAACTTTTGTTGTCCAAGTTTGCAGGGTTCCATTTTTGAAGTTTGCAAAAGTTTCTGACCACTGCTTCATATATTTTTTTGTCCAACAAAGTGCCAAAAAAGTTCTGAAAAATTTCTGAATTCTGCTGAGTATCTCTGTTCTGTTCATGGGTCTTTTGATCACTTTCTCGATGATTCAATTTATACAGTGTTGAATATGTGTTCCTCTATTCTTACTTGAGCATGTTCTTTCTGCTGTGAATTTTTTAGAGTACCATATATATTATTACAGCAGTAGTAGTGCTAGTTGTGAACTAATTTCCTGAGCATTCAGTTTTCAGTTATCTGAACTTTTTGTTGTCTTCTGGTTCTGTTGATTTTATTTGCCGGTAAACAGAAATTGTTTTGATTTTTGTGCTTCTACTATGGTTCTGATAGTTAGTCTTGAGAAAGTTCCAGAACCGTTGATCAGTATTGTGATTCACTATTTAAGTCTAAAAGTTCTGATTCTACTGAAGATTGCCAGTGCACATATAAGCATTTTGTCTGGTCTTTTCTTTTGTTTTTGGTTCTAATTACATAGCTTCTGCCATGTTCAACTGTCAGAGCTGCCGAGTGTTGCCAGACCATTAGCAACTGTTGCTTGTCAACTTTCAGTCATTGTTTACTAGTTGTATACATAGCAGTTGTTCTTCTGAATTGTTTTTCTAGTAGTCACTATTTTTGGTTTATTTGAGGATCTATTTAGTTAAACAGGCCAATTTCTCTTTTTCACGAAGGAATTATGTGAGAACATAAAGAAATTCAGTGTTTGAATTTGAAAGTTATGTGTTATATAGTAATTGGTTCTGTGTGATGCTATTGCTGAACTAGCTTGCCATTTCATCCAACTAATTATCTATTTGTCGAAGTCTAAATTGAAACGTGTAGTTGAGTGTTAAAATTTTGACCGAACACTTTTGATGGCTAAACGTTTTGAGGACTGATAAAGCTTATAGATCAAATTTCCATTGCTACTTTGCTATGAAAAGAGCATAAGTAGTTCATTCAAAACAGCCAAGCAGTTTTTTCAAGAAGCTGTGTTCTTAGCTATTTTTCTGATTATCAAGTTTCTGCACACAAATATTATAAGTGATGAGTGTTCTTTATTGAAGTTAATACAAATTTTCAGCAACTAGAATTTGTGGGTTTTTGCTGGTATTAATGTTCTGACAATCATATTTCTCGGGATTGATTACAAGTTGTGTTTTGTGTTCTGTTTTGTTTTTCTGAACCAGCAGCTCATAGTTTTTGGATTCAGGTTTTGGTTCTTTGATTTAAATCCTTGGGAAAGATTCTGACTTGCTACAGAACTATTAATGTAAAGTGTTGTGAATATTTCCCTCATCCCTCTAATCTTCTTTCAACCAAGCTACTGTGTATTCCATTCATAATCATTTCTACACTAGACTACTTAAGTGGTGTAGTTTGAGTTGTTGCTGAAACCACAAGCTTATGAGGTTAGTTTTAATCTGAAAAAGATTTGTTCTGTTTGTTTCAACTATTCAGAATCCGACAATACTGTTTGTTGTTGAAATTAGATTCATATTCTTGTGGATTGCGGGTTCTGAATTTGTGGTTGTTTCACTGTGAAAGATTCTTTTCTTGATCAAATTTGCTAGAGCATTGATAAACTTCTTCCTGTATTGAACTTTAATTTTCTGAATCCAGTCAGAGTACCAATTACCGATTGAGCTAAATTAGTAAACTATTTACCAACAAGAGATTGCAGATTGATCGTTCGAACTCCGAACAAGGCTATCGACGGTTGATTCTACGATTTAGAAGAAGGTTCAAATTTGATTTGATTTTAGTTCTGGTTTTGAATTGTAATTCTCATTCTTGCTTCTGAAATTTTAGAAGAGCGTTGGGGTGTTCTGAACAGGCCATCTCATTCACGAGAATTTGTCGAGGCGCCTATTCACCCCCCTCTAGTCTCCATTCCTATCCCACAATTGGTATCAGAGCCGGTTAGATCACCAGTTGACCTTAACCGGTTTGTGATCCTTCTTTTGGCGACATGGAGAGAAACTCTAAGATTCCGATTTTCGATGGTCATGATTTTGCTTATTGGAAGATGCACATGGAGGCTTACCTACTAAGCCAAGGAAGTGTAGTTTGGGACATTGTTGATTCCCAATATGTGATCCCTGAAACTCACACCACTGAGACTCAAAAGAAATTGTACAATTGTAATAGCAAAGCATGAAATATACTGTTCACGAGTCTGAGTCGAAAAGAGTTTGATAGTGTCTAGCATCATAGAACTGCGCATGAAATTTGGACCACTTTGAAAACTTTTCATGAGGGCACTACTCAGATTAAGGCCAGGCGGCAAAGCACATATAATCAAGAATATCAAATGTTTGTGCAAGGCCCGGGTGAATCTGTAGATGCCATGTTTGCGCGCTTTGATGGAATTGTGAGTAATTTGCGCTCCATTGGGACTTTGACTTATTCTGACCATTATAGAGCAATCAAACTTCTCTATGCTCTTGATTGTAGCATATAGGAGGTGAAGATCTCTAGTATTGAAGAGTTGGCAAGCTTTGACACCTTGACTTGCGATGAACTCTTTAGTAAGCTCAAGTCCACCAAGATTGTCAAGGCGTCTCGTCCAGGATTTGGAAACTCTTTGTTGCCTTCTATTGCTTTGGTTTCCGGTCCTGATAGTGGTATCTCATTTGGAGGTAACTTTTCTGGTGGTTCTGAAGTTTGTGCTTATTTTGGTGGTTTTGAATTGTCTTCCCTTGTCCCTGTCACAAAAGAACAAGTGGACACTCTATATGATGAGGAGCTAGCTCTCATTGTCAAGAAGTTCACTCGCTTCTACAATGATAGAGGAGACCAAATGAGGTGAGGGTCACATGGATGTTTTGAATGTGGAGATCATTCTCACATAAAAGTGAATTGCCCTAAATTAAAAATGAAAAATGAAAATGAGCACAAGCACTAAAAGTGGAACAAGAAACATTACTTCAAAGGGAAGCACGGAAATGTGGCTAAAAGAGTAGCCAAAGCTTTTGTGGCCGCCCTAAGTGGCATCAACAGTACATCAAGTGAGTAGCCAAGCTTCGATGAAGAAGAGCGATCCAAGAAAGAAGAAAAGAAGGACAAGAAGAGAATGGACCTCACCGGCTTATACTTCATGATCGACGACAACGATAGCAGCGACAAGCTCGACATTTCTAAGGTACATCTATCCCATGACCAGCTTCTTGTTGAAAATGATGAATTGCTTGATGCTGTCTGTTCTCAGGATAGATTACTTGAACTTGTTGCTAAAGAACGGAAAGAACTAAAACTCAGACTTGAAACAATCTCTACTGAACTTGCAATTTTGAAATCTATGTCTGATGATGCCGAATGTGAGTCATTTTTTGTTGTCATGAATGAACAGCTCAGCTGCATTTTACACATGCTCAAACTGTCGAAAAACTTGAAATTACCGAAAAGCAGTTGTTGGTAGTGGAGTCTAGTCCTGCTGTCATCAACGAATGACTGAACTGTCCTTTACTTGTTGAGAGTATTAATTTGAGAGATAGGCATGTTGATGAACTTAAGGATAGATTGGAGAGTGCTTAGTGTTCTAAGGATGGACAACTGACGTGTCCCACCTGCATCACCCTTAAGGACCAATTCAGCTTTGCTAGAGAGCAAGTCGAAAAACTAAAATCCGAAAATGATTACCTTCTCTCTGTGGTGGAAAAATGTACTGAAGTGAACGGTAGGATAGATTTGCTTTTGGCTAAAAAAAATTGTGCGTTGACAAAGTAGGGTTAGCTCTAGGGTTGGGCTATGAGAGAACCACTCCAAACACTCCGAGCGAAACAGTGTTCACTCCACCCACAACCCTTGAGAAAGAAAGAGCCCAGTTAGACACCTTTAAAAAAGCTGAGAATCCTACTCAACCTACAAAGAAAGCCCTTCGTCCACCAAAGGAAACTTCTCAGCAAAAACTCAAGAAGTCTGTGAGATTTGCGCCTGAGAGCGATGCTCACACACCCAAGAGAGTGTATCACTGCTCCTATTGTCATCGGGTGGGTCATTTGGTTGGGTTTTGCTTTCATCGAATCATTGATGAACGACGTTCTTTTGCGATGAGCTTCCAGGACATGCATTACCCATTTTTAGGTATGGATGAGTCTTCTTTTAACTCTTACTATGATTTTGAGGCTCCCCATGGTTTCATGAGTGATTTTGCCCCTCGTGGTGTACACCATGCTTCATATGGTGCTAGACCGCGTGTAAGAGGATTTGATTCCCGACAGTTTAGGAGACCTCATCGTTTTCTAGGCTCACGCTTTGGAGGTAGATCTCACACTTTTTATTATGACTCATACTCTATGCATGATCAGTCTACTGCTTTACCTAGTTCTCGAGTTTTACAATGTTGGATTCCTAAACAGTTTTTCACTCACCCCAACACTAGGCATTCGAGATCTTCTAGCATGTTTTGAGGGGGAGTTGTGTAGCACCGCGTGAGCTTCTGTTATATGATTAATTTCTTTTACAAGTACATTATTTGTTATGCCTTTGAAGTATTTTCTTTAATACTGTTGATTACACTTGGCTTGAATACATCAGATACCTGTTATGAGCATGGCTTTTAGTTGTGAAAATTTGAAAATGATCACTACTTAGTCTAGAAACTATCATGAATAGGTTGAGTGATTTTGGTATCTTTTACATACCTGATAGCTAGGTCCTTTTTCAGTTGGATGCTAATAAGCAACTTGATCACTTTGAAAATATTGTGCTGAAAATTAAAAATTGAATAAATGAATAAAAATGAAAATGAATGATATTCATGTTGTTTTTGGCTGAATTAAAAAGATCCAAATGGGTTTGTTTTGTCGCACTACTTTGTTTTGGACTGCTTACCATAGCATTTTGGTATGAACTAGGACATTGAAGTGTATGCCGATATCTTTGCTTTAAGCTTCTAATGGTTTCAACCTAGGCTTAGCATGGTCGGTTATCATAAGGTTGACATGCAAATAACCCTTGGCACTAAAATAAAAAAATCAAAAAGCTTAAATAAATTGCATGACAAGTTTGCTGAAGCTCCTTGTAGTGGGATATGCTTATCTGGTTAGTATTTGATTAGCTTTTGCATCTCATTCCATGCCATGTCTAGTACGCCAGTCTGAGTGGTGCTGCTTTTATTTGCTAAAATTTGAAAATGCTTCCTCGTGCCTTTTGTTCAAATAGTATTCATCTGAGTGTTTTATTCAGTACTTTTAGACAATATTCAAAGCAAATGCTTGTGTGTACTGTAATTGGAGTTACTCATGTTTCGGGAGTTTGTATCTATACTCTACCCTCACATCCCACTTTGCATCTTTTAATCATCTTGATGCTTGCATTGCCAAAGGGGGAGAATGGGTTTACATGATGCTTTTGGAGGCTTTTGGATGATTGCTAGGTTAAGGGGGAGTAATTGGCTTTCATAATGCTTTTGGATGATTGCTTGGTTAAGGTGGAGTAATTGTCTTTCATGATTCTTTTGATGCTTTTGCCAAATATAGAATGAATGTTTTGCTTGAGTTTTTTCCCAAGGGGATATCTTTTACCAAGTGATATGTTTCTGGTCATTTTAGAGTTTTTATGGTCACTTGTGCGCTAAACTTGAAACTTTGATCATGTCTTTGTTTGGGGTTGTCAATGCACTCATAAAGGGGGAGATTGTGAAACCAAGTGGGGTCGCACTATGGTTTCTGTCTTTGTGATGAGTGATTGATAAGGATGAGCGATCGAGTGAATATGTGAGTGATGGTTTTTGTTTGTTTGATTGCATCGATGGGATCGATGTGTGCTTATGGAGAGTGGACGCCGAGGAGTTCGGTTTGCGTTGCGTCTCTTGTTTTGGTTTGTCTCATGTGTGCAGGGTGGAGATGCTAACCAATTGTCAGCGGCGGGTGATCAAGGGTCGAGCGGGGAGCTCGATGCTAGAGGATTAAGGATGCCGGGTGAAGTTGGATATGATCTCAGGAGTGCATAAGGAGATAGAGCAAGACATGGATGGATGGATGGTCGAGACAGCGTGATAGTCAATTCAGTGAAAGGGAGGCCAGTGCAAGTGATCAGGCAGATCGAGGGGACCGAGAGCGGGAGAGACTTGCTGGCGGTCGAGTTCGCTGATTAGCATCACTTGTCGGTGATCGAGGAGGCTTTGTCGGTTTTTGCTAAAAACTATCTCATTGCAAAAGTTTTTAATTTCAATAATTAGGAGTTTATTTTCGTTTAGTAGTTTAGATTAAGTGTAAACTTTTAGTATTTTTCGGAAGTATCAAATTTCTGAAAATATATTAAAAGTATAGGGTCAATGTTGTAATAAAGTAGAGTCAACATTAGTGTATTTTTCAGAATTTGTTGTAATTCTCAAAAATATACCATGGTAATTAGGTAAATGCTACAAACTTTAACCCTAAGGTGGCCTATAAAAAGGGATCCAAGGCCTAGGGTTAAGGCTCTCTTCTTTCGCTGAACATTTTTGGGATACCAACCACAAATTATATTTTGTTCTAGCCTTTTTCTGTTCTTTATTTCGTGCTCATATTGTTCATCATCATTTTCCGTTGATTTTGTGTAGGACTGAAAGTAGCGACCAGAAGAGGGGCGAATAGGCGCCTAAAAAATTCTTACGAATCAATGGCCTTCTCCTAACACCCAACGCACCACAACAAACAACCACCAGATACAAGACAAATCACAGAAGCCAAAAATAGTCTAGCCTAAAAACGACTGGTGTCCTAGAAATAAAGACACCAAAACAATGCTTATAGGCAGATTAGTACAGCAGTTAAAACATGGGCATCTTATGCATCATAAAGACTAAACATCATAGACATTTAACTTGAGTACACGTAAAACGAGAAAGAATCTTACTGTTCAAGTTTGTCTCCAGTTCGATACTTGTCGAAGCCCGTTCGAAGTTGCGTGCGAAGCCTAAAGATGTCGAAGCCCATGCAAAGCAGTCGAGAGAACTGTGGGGCTGCCGAAGCCTACTTCGACTTTAGTAGAGAAGCCTGTACTTTAAAGCCTCGTGCGAAGTCAGAACTGCAGCTCGTGCTGCACACTTGTGGGTCCCACACCGCACTTGTCCCTTCGCTGTGTCCTGGTCGAAGCCTTTTCTTCAAGTCGAAGCCCTCGCTTCAAGTCGAAGCCCTCGCTTCGGCAGACACCGCTCGATGCAAAAGGCCTAGCCAGCCTTGACTGCTACACCGTGCACTACTACTAGGTTGTGGACTATGTGGCCTAGACTGCAGAGCTAGCTACTACACGTCACAAGCTTAGGCGAACGGATGAAGAACTACAGCCGACCAACACAGCATCCAAAATTACAGCTCATCGCATGCCCAGAAAAAATGTGCCACACGCAACGAGAAAAATACTAGCGAAAACTAGAAGCTGCTGTCGTGCGATGTGCGTCTCGGGAACAATGAACGAAGCTGCTGCACGCGGCTACCAGCTAGTTGTGGCACATGGTATCTCCAACTTGCCGCTAGATGCTGCTTGCCGCTTAGACTGTTGGCTAGCTGCGCTTAGGGCAGTAGAGCTAGATACCTATGCGCTACTTTGCCGCTTCAGAAACTAGGCACAAAGGTCAGTTTTGCGCCAACACTGACAAAGCGTCCACCATCTTTGCACCGGGTACCCAGATTGGGACGGCTGGATTCCGCTGCTCCCTCAGCTCGGCAATCGCTTACTGCCCGTGTACCTGAGTCAATCCTGGTCAACAGCCCAGTAGATCCTCTAGGAAACCATGTTGAAGAACATGGGTTTGATACTCCAGATGTGATGAGTGATTGTCAACGGAAGTCAAGAAGAGACATGAAGACCTGCCGTGTTTGAGGCGCATGTGACTCAGGTACACGGGCAGCGAGCGACAACCGGGCAGAGGAGCCACGTAGTCGGGCTGGCCCAATCTGGGTACATGGGCTAGGAGCGACAGAGGATCCACTGGTTTGTTGACTGGGTTTGACTAAGGTACACGGACGGCGAGCGATTGCCGGGCTGTGGAAGCTGCGGGATCGGGTCGGTCTAATCCGGGTACTCGGTGCGAAGACGGTGGACGCTTTATCAGTTTCAGCGCAAAACTGACAACCTATGATTATTTTGTTTTTAGGATATTAATATTTAGTTTTTAAGTCCAGAATATTTTTATTTGTGTCAGTTGATTTTTGCAAGGGTATTTTGGTAATTTCGGAATTTATTTTAGAGTCAGTGTAATTTACCCGAGGGGTAAATTAGTCTTTTTCATGTATTAGGAGTCGCCTATAAATAGGCCCCTACCCCCTAGGGATAGGGTGACTGTCATTTTGTTTTCCCTAGATCAATATACAATCCACTTTTCTTATTCGACTACAACCGTTTTTTTTTCGCCAGCGTTATAGCACATAGATCCACTTTCTTCCTACTCACCGGCAGGAAAGTAGTTTTTGTTCTCTTCTCCACAGCATGGAGTCTCGAGGCAACAGCATGCAGCTTCATGGTGTGGAAAGGCAGCAGCAGGCCGACTCGTGGTTTCGCGGCGCCCGGGAAAAAATCAACGCCAGCGTAGGCCCCGCCAGTGCGGCGATCAAGACTAGGCGTTGTCTGTGTCTTGCGCAGCAGCTGCTTGTCGTGTGAAAATTGTTCTATAGCAGGCTTGCCGCACGGCAGGCTACGGCAGAAGCCACAACGGCAGCCCACGCGCATAGCTGTAGAAGCACATGCACGCAGGACTCCCACGATGATTAACACACGTAGAAGCTTTAGCAGGCGGATTGCATTGCGACAGGCAGCGTGTGGACTTGGGTGGTGAGCTACGTGTGGGGGCCGCCAGCAACTCGGCGTGAGGATCAAAGTTTAACAGCTGCAGCGCGTGTTGCAGTGCTTTGCCGGCAGCAAACCGAAACACGTGATTTGATTTTTTGGCCGGAAACATTGTGCGGTGACCAACTGTGTTATCACATCCACGGCAGCAGACGCAGGGCATGCAGCGATTGTGAAAAAGGACGACGTCATTGTTTTTGTTTGCGGAAATTCCGTTCGGCAAATTTTTCTTCTTCGCGGTGCACCGAAGAAGATGAACCAGTTAAGTTTTATTAATCTGCTATTTTTAGCTAGTTAATTAAATCAATAGTTATCTCTTTTAATTAGTAGAAAATTTGTTTTAGTATTTTCGTAGAAAATCTTTATCTGCTAGACATTATTATTTAATCTACTTATTAATTATCTCGTATTTTTATTTTAATATTTTTGTTTAATCTTCTAAAAAACGGGGAAAAATTTATTAGTCGCAGTAATATTTTTATTCTAGTTTTTACGTGCAATATTTTTAGTTTATTTATGAATTAATTTTTAATGATCCATGTTTTATTCACTTGATTAGTATTTTATTTCTAGACTGAAATATAAATATTTCATGATTTAAATTGGTGTTTTTATTTAATACAATATTTTTATTTAGTTTATCTTTAATATCATTTCAATTAAGACACCGGTCATTTTTTAGGCTAGACAACTTTAATTCCTGTAATTTGCTTTGCTAATATTATTTGTCTGGTTAAGTTAATTTTGGTGTTGGCTTAAAGTCATAGTTTAGCAAGAAATTTTTAGGTGCCCATTCTAACCGATTCTAAACCCAGGTAGTGATCATGACATCTTCTAGTAAAATCTCATCCCTTGAATCTTTCGGCTACACTTATTAGAAGACTCGCATGCGAGCCTATCTTATGAGCGAGAGCTCGGACATATGGGAGATTTGTGTTCATCCTACCTTCACCATAGTGCCTATTATTGAGGGTACCGCTGCAGATGTAATTGCCCAGGATCAAAACAATAGTAAAGCAGTGAACATTTTATTTTCTAGTCTAGGTCCTAGTGATTTTGAGCGTGTTAGCCATCTCACCACTGGTCAAGACATCTGGGCTACCCTCCAGGCACACCATGAGGCGACAGCTCAGGTCAAGGCTAGGCTTTATCAGACCTACCGACGTGAGGCTTTGTTTGGTCATTTTCAGTCGATCATTAACAAGCTTCGCGTCAACAAGGCCGAGCGTGATAAGCTGGTCTCAGACCATGAACAGGCGCTCAAGGTTCTCCATACCTTGGACCCTAAGATCTGGGAGATCAAGGTTTCTTCTATTGTTGAGAGTGCTTCCTATGATACCTTGACTGCCACAAAGATTTTTAGTAAGCTCAATGCCTCAGAGGTCAATATCCAGTTTAGGTCAAATCTCACTGGTTCAGGCTCCAAGAATCTGGCACTTGCGACACCGTCTGCTGATCCTACTGCCATGAGCTGTACTGCTTTTTCCTTGATGTCTATTTCCGAGGAACAACTTGATTCACTAGGAGATGATGATCTGTGTTTGTTTAACAACCGGGTGCGACGTGTCTATGATGAACGAATGGTTAAAAGACACGGCACAAAATCCAGATGCTTTGAGTGTGGTGATCTAGGTCATTTCATCAACGACTTCCCCAAGCGAAAGAATTACAAGAAGGGAACCAACAGCAACTCCTACGACTCCGGCAAGTACAACAACTCTACTTCCACAAAGGGCAAGCCCAAGATATGATTCTTTCTAAAGGCTTTGAAGGACTACAGGCGTGAGAACAAGAAGCGAGACAAGGCCTTCTTCGCCGAGATGGAGAAGAGCTACTCCAAGAGATCTTCGTCTTACTCCTCATCTTCAAGTTCAAGTGATGAAGAGATCGTGATCAGGAAGGGGAATTACAGGGACGATCCGGCAGGCCTCTGCTTCATGGCCTTCGGGGACAAGCTGAAGAGTCACTCTCATCATAGCCAAAGACCCCACAAGAGTTTCTTCTCAATAGCTCTTCGGATAAGAAAGAAATGGACTCCTCTGACGACTTCGACGACTCTGACGATGACGACGATGAGAAGGTATCTTCCTATGAACAAGAAGTTGTTAATTTACTAGAACAGAACCGTCAGGAGTTGAAGTATCGGGAGAAACCTCTTAGAGGGGCTAAGAAGAGGATATATGAGCTTGAGAGTGAGCTTGCCATGGCGAATGGCAAGATTGAGAGTCTATCGTCTTCCCCTTGCTTGGGTGATAGTAGTGAGTGCCCTAACTATGAGGTGTTGTTGTGTGACCTGTCGACTCTTAAGTCCAGGTACACAAAGAGAGTAGATGAGAGAGATGCTATGGCCACTGAGCTTGAGAGCGCTCAGCAGGAGCTAAAAATGCTCATGCCACTGTCGTCGTACCTTGTGTAGACTGCCCATCCCATTTAGCTAGTATAGATGAGTTGAGAGCCAAGAGTGATGAGTAGTTGAGTGAGTTAGCTAGAGTGAGAGATGAGTTGGAGCAGACTAAGCTAGAGCTTGAGACCTTGTCAGTTCCACCCACTGTTTGTGAAAACTGTTTGTCCATGAGAATGGAGTTGATCAAGCTAAAAGCTGAGAAGTTTGTCAAAGTTGATAAAGAGTGTGAGATCTACTTGTATCAGGTGGAGGTGTTAGCTTCCTTGAGAGAGGAGCTAGCTGATGTTCAGAATGAAAACTTTTACCTTCGTCAGATCCTGAGTTAGATTAGTGCTAGAGAGCCACAACTCGGCACGATGATCCAGCAGTTCAAGGGACAAGATGGGTTTGGGGTAGGTTACACCTATTCCAAGGCTGATTTTGAGAGTGCCATTAGCCGAGTAGTGGAGTGGAGTAAGATGACTCCTGAACAGAGATATCCCAAGACTCACTCCACTGAGTCCTTTAAGGATAGTCAGCCCAAGGATTGAGTGTTCCAAGAACAACCTAAAGCTCCACCTAAGAAGAAAATCTAGGTTCCAAAGCCTAAACCTCTCCACACTTCTCTTGATTCCTTACCTGGACCCTCTCACACCAAAGATTCTACACCCAACACCACCAAGCCTAAGAATCTCAAGGCTCAACCACATCCCAAAAATCCTACCTATCACTGTGAGTTTTGTCAGAGAGATGGGCATCTTGAGGAGTTTTGCTTCAGGAGGAAGCGGGTTGAGTGAGCAGAGAGAGCTCGAGGTGGGCAAGAGTAGTTCTACCAGCAGGGTGGTAGACAGAGAGTTCCTCGACATAGAGAGAGGCTAGAGGCCAGGTCATGTCGTGTAGGTGGTGGTAGAGGAGACGGATTTCATGACCGTGCTCCGGAGGGTGGTTTCAGTTCCGGCAGAGTTCCAGATCGTTTTGGATACGGTTTTGGACCTCGTGGCCGTGATTTTAGGTAGAAAAGAGGACTACGCTTTGAGCCACTTTTTGGTCCAGACTCATATGATTCCTTCTGCTGTCCTACTTACGAGCAGATGTCTTGACACTGGTTTAGTACTTTTGCTAGACCTGGTGTTCTACCGTTTGCTCCCACTCATGACCATTGATCTTGCAGGATCGAGGACTGGAGGACGTATGGATCATGGATTGAGGATGTTCTCGCCATATGACGGGACACCGCAGATGGTTCTGCAGGCTCACTCCCCCGAGCTCCAAGGAATACATCACTTTCACGAACAGTGGTCAAGAGAAGGTACAAGGTATTGGGTCGATTCGTATTTCTGATTATTTCTCTTTGAAGAATGTTGCTTTATTTGGAAATCTGAACTTTAATCTAATTTCTGTTTCGTAACTTCTTAAGGATGGTTTAGAAGTGTGTTTTAAGAAGGGCAAGTCTTATGTTGTTGATTCTAGAGGATCTTTAGTTTGCCGGATCCTACCTTTCGGAAAGGTTTTTCGTATTGATTTCTCTAGTTCTTCTAGCCCTTCTCGTTGTCTAATGGCCGGATCCTCCTTTGAGCTCTGGAAGTGGCATAGAAGGTTAGGTCATTTGAGCTTTGATCTGTTTGTCAAATTGAGTTCTATGGACCTTATCCAAGGATTGCCTAAGCTTAAGATGGAGAAGGATCTTTTGTGTCATCCATGTTGTCATGGGAAAATGGCTGCCGCTTCTCACGCACCTGTGACTCAGGTGATGACTTCATACCCAGGAGAGCTGTTGCACATCGATACAGTAGGTCTAGCTCGAGTACGCTCAGTCGGTGGGAAGTGGTACGCCCTTGTGATAGTTGACGGTTTTTCTCGATTCTCATGGGTTTACTTTCTAGAGTCTAAGGATGAGACTTTTCAGTATGTTCATGACCTGATTTTGAAGCTGAAGAACGAGAACAATGGTCTGATGCGAGCAATTCATTCGGACAACGGCTTTGAGTTTAAGAACTCTCAGTTTGTCAGTTTCTGTAGTGATCAGGGTCTTGATCATTAGTTCTCTGCCCCTTACACTCCCCCACAGAATGGCGTTGTGGAATGAAAGAACCGCACGGTAGTCGAGATGGCCAGGACGATGCTTGATGAGCATAGGACTCCTAGGCATTTTGGGCTGAAGCTATGAACACAGCTTGCTATCTAGCCAACCGCATTTTTCTTAGAGCTTACTTAGGTAAGACGTCATATGAGTTGCGGTTTGGCAAATAGCCCAAAGTGAGTCACTTGCGAGATTTTGGATGCAGGTGCTTTGTGCTCAAGAATGGAGGGCATTTGGACAAGTTTGAGTCTCGTTGCTGGGATGGAGTCTTTCTTGGTTATGTTTTGCATTCACGAGGCTTTCGTGTTTGGAACCTGGACTCTTAGATGCTTATCGAGACTTGTGAGGTTTCTTTTGATGAGTCTTTGCCCTCGCCGACTCCTTGTTTTGAGCTTTCTGGAGATGATGAGCTTGGAGAGTCCATCTTCAAGGAAGATGATGAAACTCCTACTGATGATGAGGGTCGGCCCTTTGCACCACCTGCAGACCCCATACCTTCTGAGACTTCGATTGAGGATGAGGACGGACCTCTGATTACTCCTTCTACTTAAATCGAGCCTCCTCAGCTGAGTCTAGAGGTGCCAGGTGCTGACTCCGGTGAGATGACCTCTCAGCCGAGTCCAGAGGAGCCAGTTGCTCACTCCGGTGAGGTGACTTCAGATCACCTAGGATCCCGAGCAGTTCAGCGTGATCACCCTTCAGAGCTCATCATCGGTGATCTTACTGAGAGATCCTTACGTTCCTCAGTTGGTTCTCTTGCTATGTTTGCTGAGTCTGCTTTTGTTGCTACTTTTGAGCCCAGAGACGTTTCTCATGCTTTTTTCTGATTCAAATTGGATAAACACCATGCAAGAAGAGCTTGAAAATTTTGTTCGCAATCGGGTTTGGTCTCTAGTTGAGCTGCCACCTGGAGGCAACACCATAGGCACCAAGTGGGTGTTTAAGAACAAACAAGGTGAAGATGGAGTTGTGGTGCGCAACAAAGCTCGATTAGTGGCACAGGGTTTCTACCAAAAAGAAGTTATTGATTTTGAAGAGACTTTCGCCCATATTGCCCGTCTTGAGTCCATTCATATTCATTTGGCTTTTACTGCTTCTAAAGGTTTTAAGCTTTATCAAATGGATGTCACGAGTGCTTTTCTAAATGGGTATATAGAGGAGGAGGTCTATGTTAAGCAAACCCCCGGTTTTGAGAACCCTAAGTTTCCGCGACATGTTTTCAAGTTGCAGAAGACTTTATATGGTCTAAAGCAAGCCCCTAGGGCTTGGTATGATCGCCTAAAGCAGTTTTTGTTGCAGAAAGGTTTTGTGATGGGTTCGGTGGACAAAACTCTTTTCTTGTTTAGAGATGGCGCATACTTATTGGTTGCTCAGATTTATGTTGACGATATTATTTTTGGTGGTTCTACTAATGAGCTTGTGTCCAAGTTTTTTGAGCAGATGCATAGTGAGTTTGAGATGAGTATCATGGGAGAACTCAAGTACTTTTTAGGTCTCCAGATCAAGCAGACCAAGGACGACATTTTTATCCACCAGGGTAAGTACACACGAGATATGCTGAAGAAGTTTGATTTTGGTGGAGAGCTAAAGCCACAGATGACCCCAATGGGTACATCTAGAGGTCTAGACAAGGACGAGAACGGCGTCAAGGTAAACGAGAGAGAGTATCGAGGGATGATCGGATCACTGCTATACTTGACTGTGACGAGACCGAACATTCATTTTGCCGTGGGTGTGTGCACGCATTTTCAGTCTTCGCCACGCGCATCTCACCGACATGTCTTTATTATTCTGCATCATCGTCACTTGATTTATTTGGATTTTCGGACGCTGATTTTGGTGGGTGCCAGCTAGATCGCAGGTCGACTTTCAATACTTGCTAGCTTCTTGGTTCTTCACTTGTATCTTGGTCTTCTCGAAAACAATCTGGAGTTGCGCTTTCTATTACTGAGGTTGAGTATGTAGCTGCTGCTAGCTGCTGCTCACAGTTGGTTTGGATGATTTCTACTTTGCGGGATTTTGGGTTGTTCTTCCCTGCTAGAGTTCCCTTGTTTTGTGATAGCACCAGTGCAATTAGTGTAGGGAAAAACACATGTCTTCATTCAAAAACCAAACATATTGATGTGCGTTTTCACTTTCTGAGGGATCAATATGACAAAGGGGTCATTGATCTTGTTCATGTTGATACCCATCAACAGTTGGCTGATATTTTTACCAAACCCCTATATCAGTCTACTTTTGAATGTTTGTGAGGGGATTTGGGAGTCGTGTATCCTTTTAGGATACTTTGAGTCAGTATTTCTTTCTTCGTTATTTTTCTATTGAGTCCTTTTGTGTGCATTCATATCATGCGTAATCATCAATCACATTTTGAGCTTTCTTCTGTTATATGATTAATCTGCTTTACTTACTCTAGTTAGTATATGTTTTTGATTACATGTCGATGATCATGTTCTGTTTCAGTTCACATGATATATCTGATATTTGTCATATGCATGGCTTTTATGCTTTGAAATTGAAAAATGATTACCATTGCTTCTGGTAACTAGCATGTGTATGCTGAATTCTTTAGCTATCTTTTACATGCGTGGTATCTAGATCCTTACTTAGATGCAGATATGCAATTTGGACATCTATATGCTTTAAACATGAAAGATGTGCTATAAAAATGATTAAAAATTCAGAAAAATGAAACATTTATGCATTTTTATGATTATTAGAAAAGATTTAGGTGAGTTTTCTTTGTCGCATTGCATTGTTCTAGACTGCTTACCATAGCACTTTGGTATGAACTAGGACGGTGTAATGTATGCCAAGACCAATGTCTTAAGCTTCTGATGGTCCAGTTTTGGCCTAGGCTTGACTTGGTTGGTTAACATAAGGTTTGACATGCAAATAACCCCTGGCAGAAAGGAAACAATAAAAAGGAAAAAGAAAAATTCTGAAAAATTTAAAAAGATGACAAGTTTGCTGAAGCACTTTGTTATGGACAATGCTTATCTTGGTAGATATCAGTTAGCTTTTGCATATCATGCTTTACTTTGCTTGTCAACTAGAAAATGTGGTGATGCTTTTGTTTGCAAAAACCGAAAAATGTATGCTAGTGACTCTCTTTAGATATCATCTATCGCACTGATCATGTCATGTATCTTAGACATTATATCTTTTGCTATACTTGTTAGATGTTGTAATTGCAGTTAATCATATCTAAGAAGCATGCTTTTCACACTCCACCGGCACCCCATTTGCATTCATGGCATATTTTCAGGGGGGAGTTGCATTTCAGGGGGAGTTTGTGTCGATGTCTCTTAGAGTGCATTTAGTCTCACTTGATGAGTTCAATTGTCCACAAGGGGGAGAAATTTTGGAGTTTAGGGGACATTTTTGCTTTCTCTAGGATTTATTTCAGGGGGAGTATTTCAGTCTTTTGCCTTTACTTTGTTATCACTCTATTATCCTTGTTGGTAGTTCTGAGATTGCACTTGTTTTTGAGTCTTAATTTTTGGTTAACCACAATGACCGGTTTCTTGCTTTTGTTTGGCTTTTGTCATTAGGGTTAAACTTTTATTTTCTTCCTTCTATATTCTTGTCTTTGTTTTCCTGTTTCCACATGTTTCTGCTGGTTCTAAAGAAGTGCTGAAGAGGGTGTTGACAATGCACTCATCAAGGGGGAGATTGAGAAACCATGTTGAAGAACATGGGTTTGATACTCGAGATGTGATGAGTGATTGTCAACGGAAGTCGAGAAGAGACATGAAGACCTGCCGTGTCTGAGGCGCGTGTGACTCAGGTACACGAGCAGCGAGCGATAGCCGGACAGAGGAGCTGCGGAGTCAGGCTGGCCCAATCCGGGTACATGGGCTAGGAGCGAAAGAGGATCCACTGGTCTGTTTACTAGGTTTGACTCAAGTACACGGATGGCGAGCGATTGCCGGGCTAAGGAAGCTGCGGGATCGGGTCGGTCCAATCCGGGTACCCGGTGCGAAGACGGTGGACGCTTTGTCAGTTTCAGCGCAAAACTAACAACATATGATTATTTTTTTTAGTATATTAATAATTAGTTTTTAAGTCCAGAATATTTTTATTTGTGTCATTTGATTTTTCCAATGGTATTTTAGTAATTTCGGAATTTATTTTAGAGTCAGTGTAATTTACTCCAGGGGTAAATTAGTCTTTTTCAAGTGTTAGGAGTTCCCTATAAATAGGCCCCTACCCCCTTAGGGATAGGGTGACTGTCATTTTGTTTTCCCTAGATCAATATACAATCCACTTTCTTATTCGACTACAACCGTTTTTTTTTCGCCGGCGTTATAGCACATAGATCCACTTTCTTCCTCCTCGCCGGCAGGAAAGCAGTTTTTGTTCTCTTCTCCACAACATGGAGTCGTGAGGCAACAACATGCATCTTCATGGTGTGGAAAGGAAGCAGCAGGCTGGATCGTGGTTTCACGGCGCACGGGAAACAATCAACACCAGTGTGGGCCCCGCCGGTGCGGCGATCAAGACTAGGCGTAGTCTGTGTCTTGCGCAACAGCTGCTTGTCGCGTGAAAATTGTTCTGCAGAAGGCTTGCCGCACGACAGGCTACGTCAGAGCCACAACGGCAGCCCACACACATAGCAGTAGCAGCACAGGCGCAGTGCTTTGCCGGCAGCGCACCGAACCGCATGATTTAATTTTTTGGCCGGAAACATTGTGCGGTAACCAACCGTGTTGTCACATCCACGGCAACACACGCAGGGCATGCAACGATTGTGAAAAAGGATGGCGTCATTGTTTTTGTTTGCGGAAATTCCGTTCGGCAAATTTTTCTTCTTCGCGGTGCAACGGAGAAGATGAAGCATGTAAGTTTTATTAATCTTCTATTTTTAGCTAGTTAATTAAATCAATAGTTATCTATTTTAATTAGCAGAAAATTTGTTTTAGTATTTTCGTATAAAATCTTTATCTGCTAGACATTATTATTTAATCTACTTATTAATTATCTCGTATTTTTATTTTAATATTTTTGTTTAATCTGCTCCAAAAAAGGGGGAAAATTTATTAGTCGCAGTAATATTTTTATTCTACTTTTTACGTGCAATATTTTCAGTTTATTTCTGAATTAATTTTTAATGATCCATGTTTTATACATTTGATTAGTATTTTATTTCTAGACTGAAATATAAATATTTCATGATTTAACTAGGTGTTTTTATTTAGTTTATCTTTAATATCATTTCAATTAAGAAACCGATCATTTTTTAGGCTAGACAACTTTAATTCGTGTAATTTGCTTTGCTAATATTATTTGTCTGGTTAAGTTCATTTGGGTATTGTGTTAAAGTCATAGTTTAGCAATAAATTTTTAGGCGCCCATTCACCCCCTCTGGTCGCTACTTTTGGTCCTACATCCTCTGCTGCTCGTAGCCCATGTACCCGGAATGGGCCTACCCGACTGCGTGACCCCTCTGCCCGATAGTCGCTTGCTGCCCGTGTACCTGAGTCACAAGTGGCCCAGACACGGCGGGTCTTCTCTTCATGTCCTCTTTGACTTTGGTTGACAATCACTCATTACTTCTGGAGCCATGAGGCCCATGCTTTTCAACATGACTCCTTTTTGTCGGATGGAGCACAGGAAGAGTGCTAGCCAGATTTTTGAGCAGTTTTGGTGTAGTTTTTGGACCTGCGTTCTACACAACTTTTGTTGTCCAAGTTTACAGGGTTCCATTTTTTAAGTTTGTAAAAGTTTCTGACCACTGCAGCATATATTTTGTTGTCCAACAAAGTGCCTAAAAAGTTCTGAAAAATTTCTAAATTCTACTGAGTATCTCTGTTCTATTCATGGGTCTTTTGATCACTTTCTAGATGATTCAATTTATACATTGTTGAATATGTGTTCCTGTATTCTTACTTGAGCATGTTCTTGCTGGTGTGAATTTTTGAGAGTACCATATATATTATTACAGTAGTAGTAGTGCTAGTTGTGAACTAATTTCCTGAGCATTCAATTTTCAGTTATCTGAACTTTTTGCTCTCTTCTGGTTCTGTTGATTTTATTGGCCGGTGAACAGAAACTATTCTGATTTTTGTGCTTCTGCTATGGTTCTGATAGTTAGTGTTGAGAAAGTTCCAAAACCGTTGATCAGTATTTTGATTCACTGTTTAAGTCTGAAATTTCTGATTCTACTGAAGATTGCCAATGCACATAGAAGCATTTTGTCTGGTCTTTTCTTTTGTTTTTGGTTCTGATTCCATAGCTTCTGCCATGTTCAACTTTCAGAGCTGCCAAGTGTTGCACAACCATTCACAACTGTTGCTTGTCATCTTTGAATGTGGTGATCTAGATCATTTCATCGCCATCTGCCCAAAGTGGAACACACACAAGAAGGGCACTGTTGTTGCTCCTACGACTCCAACAAGCATAACAGCTCCGACAAGTACACCTTCACCAAGAAGCGGGACAAGGCATTCTTCGCCAAGATGGAGAGAAGCTACTCCAAGCGATCATCCTCTTCTTCCTCCTATTCATCGAGCTCAAGAGATGAGGATATCGTGATCAAGAAGGGGGAGGAGAAGGACAAGGATGATCTGGCTGGCCTCTACTTCATGCCTTTTAGGGACAAGCCGAAGGTTCGCTCGCATCATAGCCAAATATCCAACAAGAGTGTCTGCTTAATAGCTCTTGGGGATAAACAATACAAGGGAGCCTCTAACAACTCCAACGACGATGATTAGAAGGTATCCTCTTATGAGTAAGAAGTTGTTGAATTATGTGAAGAGAACCGTTAGGAGTTGAAGTATCGGGAAAAACTTCCTAGGAGGGTTAAAAGAGGGTAGTTAAGCTAGAGAGTGAGCTTGCTATGGCCAATAGAAATATTGAGAGTCTATCTTGTTTCCCTTGCTTGGGTGAGAGCCGTGAGTGCCCAAACTATGAGGTGTTGCTGAGTGACCTGACTTCTCTAAAGTCCAGGTACACCGAGATTGTTTATGACAAAGATTCTATGGCCAATAAGCTTGAAAGTGCTCAACCAGAATTGAAAGATGATCATGCCACAATTGTTGTGCCTTGTAGTGACTGCCCATCCCATATAGCTAACCTAGCTGGGTTGAGAGCGAAGAGTGCTAAGTAATAGGGAGAGCTTGAGCATCTTAGAGCTGAGTTAGAGAAGTCCAAACTTGAGCTTGAGATCTTGTTAGTTCCACCCACTGTTTGTGAGAACTACTTGTTTCTTAGGATGGAGCTGATCAAAATGAAAGTTGAGGTCCAAAAGCTTGAGAAGTCTGTTCAGCCTGATGAAGAGTGTGAGATCTCCTTATCTTAAGTCGTGGTGCTAGCTTCTTTGAGAGGGGAGTTAGCTGATGCTCGGAATGATAACTCTTACCTCCATTTGATCCTGAGTTGGGTGACTGTCAAATAGCCTCAAATCAAAACTTTTGATCCAACCGAAATATTTTTGGCCACAATTCCTTCAAAACCCTGGGCAACTTATTGAGCCTTGTTGCACACCACAACCCCATATTAACATTGCTTGTTCTTAAACACACATTTGGTGCCTATGGGGTTGTAACCAGGTGACAATTCAGCCAGTGTCCAAACCCGATTGTGAACAAAATTTTCACGCTATTCTTGCATGAAATTAATCCAATTAGCATCAAATAAGCATGTCCCACTTCTCTAGGCTCAAAAGTAGCAACAAACGCCAACTGAGAAAACACAGCAAGAGAACCAGCCTGAGAACACAAAGATCTCGATGTGAGATCACCGATGATGAGCTCTGATAGGTTATCACGTTGAACTACCTAAGAGCCTTGACGATCAGACATCACCTCAATAGAATTAGCAGATGACACCTTTGAACTCGATTGAAGTAGAAGAAGTGATTAGAAGTCTGCCCTCATCCTTAGTCGAAGTCTTAGAAGGTGTAGGGTTTGTAGGCTGTACAGAATGCCCACAATCAACATCAGAAGGATCAGGTCATGAACAAACTAGAAATCCTCATCATTAGACTCAATAAAAAACCCACGAAAATCGGGAAAAATCATTGACAATCACATGTGCATACCACTTCCCACCAGCTGAACATACTTAAGTTGAACCAATAGTATCCATACGTGATAGCTCTACCGGATACAAAGTTATCACCTAAGGGTGCATTTGGTTCTGCTTTCGAAATCTTCTTCTGCTGTGAAAAAGCAGAAGCTAAACCAAACAGGTTTACCAAAACTGCTTCTACTGTGAAAAAACATATTTTTTCTAGTACAAATTTGGAAGCAGCCTGGACCCTGCTTTTCTGCTTTTGTTTTTCTGCTTTTCTGATTTTTAGTACAGATTAAATAGTATGAATTCAAGGTGTCTTAATTTATTTAACAATTTCATGAGATAATATGTGGTTTTCGGTTACTTTATACGATGAACTATGCACTTTTTTATTTATCTAATATATTTTTTGTTATTTAGTTGCATAAATGTATAGAATATTATAATGATGAAAATTACGTAAGTTATAAAAAATAGTCAGCTCACAACAGTTTTTTCACAGCAGCTCCAACCAAACGACTTTTAACTTTTTCATAACAGGTAGCTCACAACAGCTTTTTCATAGCAGACAACTCACAATAGCTTTTTCACAGCTCACAGCAGAACCAAATGCACCCTAAGTCACAGGTATGGGAGAAGCGACAACCATTTTCCCATGATGACAAGGATGGAAAACTAGATCCTTTTCCATCTTAATATTTGGCAATACTCAGATGAGTTTCGTAGAACTCAATCTGACTAGCAAATCAAAGCTCAAATGATCTAACCTCCTATACCATCTCTAGAGCTCAGAAGAGGACCCAATGATAAAATAGAAAGAATTGCCGAAAGATCTGGCAAACCAAAGATCCTCTAGAATCAACAACAGAAGACATGCCATTCTTAAAGTGAACATCTAAGCCCACATCAAGAAGTTGTGAAACCAACACCAGATTAAAACCTATCTTTCCAACCAAAGCAACATTCTTTAAAGATAAATGCTTAGAGATCTGAATTGAATCAAAACTAATAACCTTCCCTTGACCATTGTTCCCGAAGGTAATGTATTCCTCATAGCTTGGGTAGCTAAGGCTAGAGAACCATATATGATGTCCCATCATGTGGCGATAGCACCCCAAATCCATGATTCATATGTCCTCTAAGCATCGATCCTGCAAAAAATCAATGGTCATAAGTGTGAGAAAATGGTACAACATTAGGTTTATCAAGGAGCTAAACTAGTGTCGATCGATCTTCTCAAAATATGGCAAGCAGAAAGGAGTATAAAAATCTAGATCAAAGTGTGACTCAAAACGCGGTCCTCCAAACTATTCAAAGTCATGGCCATGGGGTCCAAAGCCATATCGAGAATGACATGGATCTCTGCCGGAGTGAAAACCATCCTCTAGAGCACGAATATGAAAGTCGTTTCCTCTACCACCACATACACGACGTGCCCTAGCATATCGGCTCTCACAATGTTGAGGGACTCTTAATCTACCAGCATGCTGGTAGAACTAATCCTGCCCACCTTGAGCTCTCTTAGCTCTCTCAACTCACTTCCTCCTGAAGCAAAACTCCTCAAGATGCCTACCACTCTGACAAAACTCACGGAGATAGGTCAACTTCTTGGGATGTGGTTGAGTCTTGTGTTTTTTGGGCTTGGTGTTGTTTGGTGATGGCTTTTTGGTGTGAGAGGGTCCTGCAAGAGAATCAAGAGAGGTATGGAGGTTATTGGATTTGGGTATCCAGACAAGCTTCTTGGGTGGAGCTTTAGGTTGTTCTTGCAATACCCCATCCTTGTGATTATTGGCCAGAAAGGACTCAATGTAGTGGGTCTTGGGATATCTCTTCTTTGGGGTCGTGTTACTCTACTCTACCGCCCAACTTAGAGCACTCTCAAAATCAACTTTGGTGTAGGTGTAACCTACTCCAAACCCATCCTGTCTCTTGAAATTTATAGATCATCATACCTAGCTAAGGTTATCTAGGGCTCACCCAACTTACGATCTGACGGAGGAAAGAATTCTCATTCTCAGCATCAGCTAACTCCTATCTCAGGGAAGCTAGCACCTCCACCTGAGACAAACAGACCTCACACTCTCTATCGATTTGGGCAAACTTCTCAAGCTTCTTGATTTCAACATTCTTCTCAATGAGCTTCATCCTTAGAGATAGACAGTCCTCACAGACAATGGAGGGAGCTGAAAAAGTCTCTAACTCATGCTTGGTCTACACTAACTCAGTTATAAGGCTCCCAATCTCTCATGACTCCTGATCACCCTTCACTCTCAGTTTAGCTAGGTGAGATAAATGGGATGGACAATCTCTAAAAGGCACGACAGCTAAGGCTTGAGCATATTTTAGCTCCAGCTGAGCGCTTTCAAGTTGAGTGGCCAAAGCGTCTCTCTCATCCTCCATCTTTGTGTACCTAGACTTCAGAGAACTCATGTCACCAAGCAACACCTCACATGTGGGGCACTCACCACCCTCAGGCAAGCAGGGGGAAAAGGTAAGACTCTCAATCTTGCTATTAGCAATAGAAAGTTCAATACTAAGATCATCTAACCTCTTATTAGCCTTTCTAACAAGCTTCTCCCTATACATCAACTCACAACTATTTTCTTGAAGCAATTCAAAAACTTCACGCTCATATGAAGATACCTTTTTGCCATTGTCGTTGGAGTTGTCAGAGTAGCTCTTGTCATCTTTATCCTCAAGAGCCATTGTACATAAGCTCTCGTCGGATCTTCGGCTACGACGAGAGAGAGTCTTTGGCTTGTCCTCGAAGGCCATGAAGTACATGCCACCAAGATCATCCATGTATTTCTCCTTCCCTTTCTTTATCATGATCTCCTCATCGCTTGAGCTTGATGAAGAGGAAGAAGAGGATGATCGTTTTGCAAAGTTTTTCTCTATCTCGGTGAAGAAAGCCTTGTCTTGCCTTATGTTCTCGCGCTAGTAGTCCTTTAGGGCCTTTTGAAAGAACTTCGTCTTGGGCTTGCCCTTAATGAAGGTGTTCTAGTTGGAGCTGTTGTGCTTATTGGAGTCATAGGAGCCACCGCTGGTGCCCTTCTTGTAGTTGTTCCGCTTGGCACAATCGGTGACGAAGTGAACTAGATCACCACACTCAAAGCAACCAGGTGTTGTGCCATGTCATTTGAACATTCTCCTATCATAAACATGGTGAACCCAGCTATTGAACAAGCACAGGTCATCATCTCCTAACAACTCAAGTTGATCCTCTATCATAGACATCAAATAGGATAAACCATATCTCAAAGAAGAGGCATCAACAGAAGAAATTGCAAGAGACAAGGTTTTGGAACAAGAGCCAGTGAGATTTGATCTCAGCCTGATGTCAACCTTTGAAGCATTAACCTTTCTGAAAAGCTCTGCGACTGTCAAGGTATCATAAGAGGTGCTCTCAACAATAGAGGTGTTGGGGGAAAATACTTCATCCTCAGGGTCACTACAGTAACAAGACGAAGGCAATCTATTAAACCGAAGTTCTAGTATAACTCCAGTTTAGTACTGGGTCAAGTTCGAAGAATCAAAGCGGACTCTTGTTTGGAATATAGCTTCGAACGACGACTCTTAAGAGAATCTCCCTGCCAGCTAGGATGGAAGACTTATCTTCTTTCTCATTAGATTAGTCTTTTACCATTTTAGCCCTATTAAGTGTACCGAATAGTTTCCACTATGTCTGTTGTAATAGAGGGGTAAAAAGGTCTTTTCCTTATGATTTCTACCTATAAATACCCCCATTCTACCCTGTAATGAGGATCGAATACTGAGTTATTCAATACATATTTTTGAACTGCTTCGAGCTATTATCCAATTCAGAGGCTTAAAATAGTTCACTTCGCATACACTTCGTTTGTTAGTTTCTAATCTCTGAAAACCTGTTAGCGTAATCTTTTACGCCAACAGTTGGCGCCGTCCGTGGGGAACCTAGTCCAAACAACTTCGTTCTCTTCCAAGTTCTCAAACCATGCCTCCCAAGCGGAGTTCAGGTGGTAGTCCTACTCAGAGGTCCCCTCGGACCTCCGGAGTAAGATCTTCGAACACAGTCAAGGTCGGAGGACCTTCGGTAATTCCTCCACCTTAGACCCCCAAAGGGATTCCCCTTCCTCGAGCATACGGAGTTCCTCCTCCAACTCCATCTATACTTTGGCCAACCGGAGTCCCTTCTCCAGCTCCGATTCCGCTTCGAACTGACACGTACAGTTCTCAAGACCCAGAAGGTCCTTCCGGAGGCAATGAAGATGGTCTTGGTGACATGGCAGCCCAAATGGCCAGTCTCCAGGCTGAAGTGGTGAGGTGGAGGCAAGAAGCCACAGATAGGCTTTGTTCTCAGGCCACCCCAGTCATTTCTGAAGAGCCTCAAGACGATGAACTTCCTTATCCCGAAGCCCCAGAGAACGCTTCCTTCGATAGCGAGTCTCCGCTGCATCCTGAGCTGTAGAAAGTGCGCTTCGACCCTAAGTTTAAAACTTCGAAGCTCTGTAAGTATTCTAGAGACGAGGACACCGGGGATTTCTCCCGTTCTTATGCTTTGGCAATTGAGGCCAGTGGAGGAGTGTGAGACACCATGGCCAAGTGTTTCCCTCTTGCTCTCGAAGGGGTGGCTTTGCGGTGGTTTTGGTCCCTGAAGCCAGGATCAATTAGAACCTGGGAGCAATTAAGGAAGAAGTTCATAAGTAACTTTCAGGGTACCTTCGTACCCCCAATGTCTACGGGAAGTCTTTTCCAGGTGAAGCAGCTGCCTGGAGAGACTTTAAGACAAATTTTCAAGCGCTTCACCCATATGAAGTCGCAAATACGAGGGCTGACTACATCCTCCATAGTTGATGCAACTCGAGAGGGAGTTACCCATGCGTGCCTCCTTGATAAACTTCATCAGAAACATATATCCTCTGTTGCTTAGCTGATGGCTTATTTTGAAGAATATGCTAGGTCAGAAGAAGGGTGGCTTCGGAGAACTGCTTCAACTCCGTCAATCCTGCAAGAAGTCAAGTTGGAAGTGAAGACTTCAACATCTTCACAGGGGCCGAACATCGAAGTACAGCATGACAGGCGTCAGGGGCAAAAGCATCCTCGTTCAGAAGTCTTGAACATTGCTCCTCCGCAGAAATTTGCCCCTAAGACTTCACAAGCCTCGGGAAGCAAGACCAGCGGCTGGAGGCCGCAAGGGAAGCCGGCTGGCAAAGCCCAGGCCTTATTCTGCTGCGTCCATGGTGAGAATCGAAGTCACGCTACTGATGCGTGCAAGTCTATACTCGCTTTAAGGGGCGAGTACCTTGAAAGAACCTCGGGTCGAGGCACTACTGACCGAGTTCCTTCTGAGGTGCGTTCGGAGCCTGTCCAGGCTGTGGCACGTATAGACAACTTCGACCCTGCAAGGCAACCTTCGGTGGTCAATATTATGCCACCTCCGAAGCAGGAAGATGGTCAAGATCGAGGTAAAAGGGTAGTCCTCCCCATTTCCGGAGGAGGGACCCTCGGCAGTATGTGAAAGAGACAACGAAGAGAATATGTCCAGGAAGTGGGCCAAATTGGAACTTATTCGTCCGTAGCTACCATGCCTGAGTGGTCCCATGTGCTGATATCTTTTTCTACAGATGATGCAGCTAGCATAAAGTTTCCGCATGCAGATCCCCTTGTCATTACTACCGACATAGCAGAGATTGAAGTCTGGAGAGTGCTTATTGATGGAGGGAGTTCAGAAGATATTATCTTCGTTCAAGCCTTCGATCAGCTCTGTATCTCCAGGAAACATCTCCTCCCTGCAGCTCATCCTTTGCAAGGCTTCGTAGGACCCCCTCTTGATGCCCTCAACCAAATAGGTCTGGAGGTCGCTTTCGGAGAGGGGCTACTAGCAATGATGGTGGAGGTGATTTTCGATGTTGTAGATGCCCCGTACGCATATAATGTTATCTTCGGGAGGGGCATGTTGAATCAGTTCGGAGCCGTGGTGCATCATAATTATTTGTGTATAAAGATGCCCACGCAAGCGGGAGTGCTCACTGTCTTCGGAGATCATGCCACTGCGCGAAGAGCAGAATATGGTCATGGCCCCCCTCTTGACCCGAGACAAGTGAACAACATACAAGGAAACCCGGAGGATATCTCTGCTTCAGGTGAACCTTCGAAGAAGTCCTTCCCAAGACCCAGCCCCAAAGGAGAGATTGTAACGAAGGTTATTGTCAAAGACGGTAAAGACTATTCATTTTAGTTCGGCAAGGATTTGCCTCCAGAAGTCGCTACTTCGTTAGAAAAAGTAGTTGAAGAAAATTTGGATGTCTTTGCATGGTCTGATGAGGACATTCCCGTAGTCAGTCGGGATATTATTGAGCATATCTTGCTTGTGAACCCGAAGGTTCGGCCTGTCCGACAAGGACTCCGGAAGTTATCTGCGGAGAGGGCCATCCTTGCTAAGGAAGAAGTGTAAAAGTTGTTGAAGGCTAGAATTATCAGAGAAGTAGCTCATACGGAGTGGCTAGCCAACCCAGTCTTCGTTAGGAAGAAATCTTCCGAGAAGTGGCGCATGCGTATTGACTTTACATCCTTGAATAAAGCATGCCCCCGTGACCCCTATCCCATGCCCCGAATTGATCAATTAGTTGACTCCACTGCTGGTTCGGAGTTATTAAGCTTCCTCGACGCGTATTCTGGCTATCATCCAATCTGGTTAAAGCGCAAAGACGAAATCAAAACTAGCTTTGTAACTCTTTCAGGAGTCTTCTACTATTTAAGAATGCCTTTCGGCTTAAGAAATGCTAGGGCAACTTTTTTGAGGTTAATTGCTAAAGCTCTAGGTCATCAAATAGGCCGCAATGTAGAAGCCTATATGGATGACATTGTAATAAAGAGTGATTTAAAGCGCCAGCATAGTCTAGACTTAGCAGAAACATTCAATAGCCTTCGGGCATGTGGAGTCCGTCTTAACCCCGAAAAATGTATCTTCGGGGCTCAGGCTGGAAAATTGTTAGGGTATCTAGTTTCAAGCAAAAGGAATGAAGCTAGCCCTACTCAAATAACTGCAGTACAAAGGATGGCTCCTCCGGAAAATTTAAAGCAGGTGCAAAAGCTAACTGGCCACCTAGCAGCACTTAGCAGGTTCCTAGCAAGGTCTGCGGAGAGAAGTTTGCCCATTTTCGAAGCATTGAAAGGGTTCAGAGATTTTGCATGGACACCAGAGTGTCAAAAGAGTTTTGATGATATTAAGAATTATCTCAGTAATCTCGCTACACTCACGGTGCCTGTTGCGGACGAAACCCTACTCCTCTACCTTGCAGCTACTAGCTCTACTGCAGTGCAGTCCTTGTCAGAGAAGTTGATTTCAACGGGAAGTTTCTTACAGAATCCAGTCTATTTTGTATCTGAAGCATTGTCTGGAGCAAAAACAAGATATTCTGATCTTGAGAAGTTCACCTATGCTCTGGTAATGGCTTCGAGGAAGTTGAGGCATTGTTTTCTAGCACATAATTTCCCCTTAAGGGCAAAAGGCAATGTACTCCGCAAGGCTCAACTTTAAGTCTACCAATAATATAGCAGAGTATGAAGGAATTTTGCTAGGACATCGAAAGGCGCGTTCTTTTAGGTGCTACAAGAGTTGTTCTTAAAACAGATTCTCAAATTGTAGAAGGGCACATTGATAAAAGTTTTCAAGTTCATCACCCCCACCTTGCAAAGTATTTGGAAGAGATCCATAAGATTGAAGCAGCATTTAAAGCGATTTCCATCCAAAGTATACCCAGAGCTGAAAATATGCAAGCCGATACCTTAGCAAAAGTTGCGGCCGGAGCTATGGACATTCCGAAAGGAGTTTTTTACCAAGAGCTTAGTTCACCTTCGGTGCCACAGATCCCTTCTGCGAAAGTTCTTTGCATTCCAAGTACTGATTGGCAGAGTTCAATTATGGAAATGTTGCAAGGTGAAGTAAATTCTCTACAAGGTCGGAGTATGTTCCCCTCTGCTCCGATGTATATCTCAAGCCGAAGGTCAAGAGATGCTCCAAGAAATTCATGAAGGCCTTTGTGGTAGCCATCTGGTCCCCCGGGCTTTGGCAGGAAAAACACTTCGACAGGGGCTTTATTAGCCTACAATAGTAGCTGATGCGGAGAGCCTAGTCCACATGTGCCAGGGTTGTCAATGGATGGGAAGAACAAGTCATCGTTCGCCAACAACTCTTGAAGTCATTGCCCCAGTTTGGCCTATGGTCAGATGGGGCATGGACCTCATTGGCCCCTTCCTAGTAGCAAAAGGAAATCTGAAATTCGCAGTGGTAGCAATTGAGTATTTTTCCAAGTGGGTCAAAGCAGAACCCCTCACAGCTATCACTTCGAATAATGTACAAAATGTTTTCTGGAAAAATATTATATGCAGGTTCGGAGTGTCTCGACAGCTCACAGTTGACAATGGGACACAGTTTGATGCAGAGCCCTTTAGGAAGTTTTGCGAAGATCTTGGCATACAAATATGCTTTGCTGCTGTGCGCCATCCTCAGTCTAACGGAGCTGTAGAAAGAGCCAACGGTAATATCTTGTTAGGGTTGAATCGAAGAATAGTAGGGTTGGCAAAAGGGTTGTGGACCGAAGAGCTCCCGAAGATCTTATGGTCCATTCGGACCACCCAAACAAGGTCCACAGGTTTCACTCCTTTCAGACTATTATTCGAAGATGAAGCTATGATGCCAATAGAGCTTAAAGGAGGATCTCTTCGCAGCACCAAACCAGAAATAGAAGGAGAAAGGCAAGCTTCGCTTGATTTAACAGAAGAAACAAGACTTCGAGTTGTCGCCAATATATCGAAATATCAGCAGCAAACGAAGACTTGGTTTGACCCGAAGGTTAAGCTTAATGAACTTAAGCCAAGTCATCTAGTTTTGCGAAGCATTATAGCACCAGGGAAATTAGGAAATTAGTGGGAAGGTCCATACATTATTCTCCGTTCAGGACGCCCTTGTTCTTCTAAGCTAGCTAATTTAGCAAGCGAAGAGTTAAAGCATGCCTAGCATGCAGAGCACTTAAAGCGATATTTCGCATAGGGGCTCCTTGTAATCATTTGTAAACACCTTCTGAATTAATAAAGTTCATGGTCAGATAATGCCTACCTCTCAAACACTTACTACTTCTAGTGGATGCACTGGAAGAACGAAGTTGGTTTTGAGGGAAGTGTCATTCATTTGAACCAATTTTGTGGACATCGAACCACTGTTTCGAAGCTTCCGACGAGGTGGGAAAGACTGAAAAATGGATTCCAAGCCACCGGCTTGAAAGCATCCGTAAAAAGAGTCCAAGGAGACCAAATGATGCGGATTCCAGGCTCTGGCCTGAAAGCATCCATAAAAAGAGTCCAAGGAGACCACTGCGAATTCCGAACCACTGGTTTGATAGCATTCGCAAAAAGAGCCGAAGGAGGCCAAAAAAAAGAGCTTGAGCTGATAAGCTTCGAATATCTGTAGAAAGAGTCCAAAGTGACCAATCGTTTTGCATGCTAAGGTATCCGGAAAATTAGTCCGAAGTGACTACATTCAAACAAAAGGTACTAAGTTACCGGTGTTCAGACTCCAAGTAGTCGAAGACATTTTGTGATATTTTAATCAATCTCTAAGTTGCTAAGGGGCTCCGAGCCTCCAAAATTGTACTCCTAAGTCATTTTTTCTTTGCGCCTAACCATCTTCAACTAAACTTCGAAGTTGCTTACGCCCAAAGAGGGGTTGGGAAGTAGGGAGACAATTTTGAAATCTTAATCTTTATCATTCGAACAGATTACATTACATTACGAAAAATCTGTGTCTATACCAAGAAGGAAACGAAGACCCCTTCGATCCCTAGAGCTACCACTAAAGCCAGAACGACTAGTTCCGGAGCCGGGAGTACTAAATAACTTTACGTTTAATTCTTCTCCGTCCCCTCAAAGCTCGAAAATCTTTTTGTTCCTATTGTTGTTCAGCCCAAGTTCGAAGTCGCGTGGGGCTTCTCTCCTAGCTTCGAAGTTCTTCAGGTTTCTTTGTTTGTTCTTCAGCAATATTCTCTTGTTCGGACCATTCAACGTCTGCAGAAGATGAGGTTTCCAAGTTAACTTCTTTTTCTTCCTCTTTAATGAAAGATAATGTATCTTTGTATATTTTGGGCGCAATCGCACCGGAGCTTTCTCGAGGAATCAGAAATCGAGGTCGTTTGTGAAAGATCAAAGGTAGCCCATAGCAGGCAATGTTCTTCGGTAACATTTAATACTTCGAGATCATCCATACAAGGTTGGGAAGCCTAAAAACATTTTCAAATAAGTCTTCATTCGTAACAGATGAAAGCATAAATTTTTACATGTTCAGACCGCTAAACAAAACTAAACATGCGGGTCTGGCAAAGGCTGGCTGCTCGAAGCCTGAGACCGAGCTTGTTTCTAGTGAAACACTTCATCAATTCAAGCCTTGATCGTTGTTCGACCTTTGGCTCTCCATGATGCTTGGAAGGCTTGCTAAGCTGTGGCCACATACTCGGAAGGGTTTAACAGTTGGTTGTCATCGAAGGTAATAGGAGCTGCCCCCAAGTGTGGCGCTACTGATAGCCCTAGATCTTCATAGAAACGAAGTATTCCGAGAGCGGATACTTGGCCGGAGATTTCTCCATACCGAATACCAGCTGTCTTCATCATCTTCGCTGCTCCTTGCATCATCTTCAGTCGTCACAGCAAGGGGACGTTGTCAGTCGAAGATAGTGTCCAAGAAGTACCGAAGTACTCTAAGACACCTAAAAGGTTATCAATGACCTCCGCAGCTACCTTCTCCGACTTCACCTTGTCTTTGATTAAAGCATCCCTTGACGAAGACAGCTCGTCTGTCATAGAGGATAGTTTAGCTGCCTTTGTGGCCAAAGAGTTTTTCTAGCTAAGCAGGTTGCTGGCTTCCTCCATAGACTTTGTTTTTTCTTCTCGGAGCTTAACAAGCTCAGCCCCCGTGGTTGCTTGCTCCACCCGCATTCTTTCTATCTCAGCCCGAAGCACGATTTGTTCATCTTCGAGCTTTTGATTTGCAGCCTCTAGACCAAGTCTAGCTCTCCTTTCCATTGCTACCATCTCGTCCAAGCTGGAAATTCAAATTTTGGAGCCCTCAAGACTCCTTTGGAGGGCAGCAATCCTATCTTTAAGACGAATACTTCCCCGCTCGTTTGAAACAGCTGCAGCTCAAGCCAAGACTATTTGCTTTGAGAAAAAAGCAAGGTGAGAGATTGTTCATAAGTTGAAATTAATCATGTTTTTGCAGATACTTCGTACCTGGTATGCTGCTTGTTCCAAAGCTGCATTAAGCTCCAACCCTTCAGCCTCCCTAAGTATGGCTTCCAAGTCAGTTCCCCTAGCTTCGCGGTTAGCTCAATCCAAAGGTTCAAGCAAGGTCCGAAGTCCGGTTCTTCGCTCTAGAAAAGGAGCTAGGAGGGGGAGCATTGACAAAGCCCTTTGATCATCTTCGTTGGGTGAAGGGTCGGAGCGTTGCGCCGCATCCCTGGAAACTTCGGTGGATTGGCCCCCCTTCGTAGATTGTCCCCCGTCTGTCGATTCCAACGGAGTTAATCCCGAGTTCGGAGTAGGAAAAGGATCCATTTTACATTTACCTTTTTTGGCCACATCTGGGTAACTTCTGGAACCGACCCTGGAGATATCGAAGTCCCAGGAGCAGTCTTCGTAAGAGGAGTCATCTCCATGGGAGTAGACCCTACCAAATCAAAGGTATTATATATTGCACAATTATGTAGGCTATGAAGAAAAAGGTGCTTTAATGAAGTCTACCTCCAAAATCTTGTAGGCGAATGAGTACGGGGCTACTTGGAGGGTCGAAGGCTCCATCGAAGTCTTCGTCAGACTTGGGGTCTGGAACCGAAGGGTTGGCTGTTGGAACCACCCTTGGAGCAATAGTTACTACTTCGTCCGGAATTGAAGTTTGTTTAGTTGCGACTTCGACTCCACCTTTCAACAGTAGGGGCTTCTTGGCTCGGCAAGTCAGGCAGGACACTCGAGGTCCCGACCTGTTCGGAGTTGTCTGGCGCAGCCGGCACACCTGCTACATCACCCGTGTCTACTACTTAGACATTCACCTGCGCCTCTTCATCTTCGGTAATAAGATCCATAAGGATCCTTTGCATTTCTCTTACTCCCTCATCTTCTTATGAACTTGGAGATGAAGTAGCAGGCTTAGAAGGAGCCACGTTTTTAGGCTTATGGGCTAACTTTTTTACGGGAGTCTTGGTTGATGCCGAAGTCCTAGCATCTGCTTTCCTCTTCTTTGGGCCATGCTCAGAAGGCACCCAGTCCAGAAGAGGAGCGGCTACGACTCCGAGTACGCCCCATACTCGGTTAAGTAGCTCCCAACTACCCACCAGTTGAGGATCCATGCTGAAGAGCGTGGGCCTCATGGCTCCAAATGTGATGAGTCATTGTCAACAGAAGTCAAGAGGACACTGAAGAGAAGAGAAGACCTGCTGCGTTTGGGCCGCTTGTGACTCAGGTACACGGGCAGCGAGCGACTGTCGGGCAGAGGGGCCGTGAAGTCGGGCTGGCCCAATCCGGGTACATGGGCTAGGAGCAGTAGAGGATTCACTGGGCAGTTGACCAGGATTGACTCAGGTATACGGGCGGCGAGCGATTGCCGGGCTTAGAGAGATGCGGAATCGGGCTGGCCCAATCCCGGTACCTAGTGCAAAGTTGGTGGATGCTTTGTCAGTTTTGGCGCAAAACTGACAACCGCTGATCTCGGATTGGACTGTTTAGAGGCGAAGCCGTAGTCGCTACGAAAGCTCTGCTTCTGGATAAGTCATCTGTAAATAGGAGTTTACTAGTTTGTCCTTAGGCCCACAATCAGTCGAGTCTATAAAAATATTCTAAGGGCAGTTTGGTCTTTTCCATTTATTTCAGCGTCTATAAAAAACACTAACGGTCTGTTGGAATATTCCTAGGCTATTGGGCTGCCTATAAATAGGGCCCCAATCCCTAGGGTTAGGGTTACCCATTCTGAAATCAAGTTTACTTTCACTAAAGCTTGGGTCACTTTTGGCTTTTTCCTGTTTGTTCTCGTGTGAGCGCCGCCGCCATTCCTGTGTTCCTGTTCTTCACGAGTTCATCAGGTTTTGATTTTCCTTCCCGAATCACAGAACATCACGCTGTAGAATGTTTATTCTATTTGTCTCGTTTTGCGTGTTCTATCTGTGTGTTGAGGTTTGCCACTGAAAGTTTTTAGTATCGAAGCCATCACAATCCCATCTGCTTGCAAAGTTTTTACCGAGTTCTTTATTTAATTTTAGCCGATAGTTCTTTACTTGTGTAGCCATCAAGCTAAAGACTGTAGCTCTGTTTGCTAGTTCCTAGCCTGCTGTTGCCAGGCTCATCATCTCTCACACGACTCCTTTTCTTGCATAGACTTCTAGCTGTCGTGTGTCAGGCTATTCTGGTTTTGGCTACAGCTAAGTTTTCTATTGGTATTTTCCTGACATGGCAGTCTGATCGAGAGAAGGGAGCTCGCACGTTTCTTGAAGGTTCTTGCGAAGTTTCGATCTCTGTTGTTAGTCTTTGTTTGAAGTCTTTTTGTTCAGTGTGGCGGGTTTTGGTCGAGCTTCGCTCAAGGTTCCGAAGTCCCTGCTTAGCCGGACTACTTCAGTTCGAAGCTAGACCCGTTTCAAAGGAATATTGGTTTACTTCACTGTTCGAAGTCTACTTCCGAACAGTTTTTGGGTGTATGTTTGGAGTAGCGAAGCTTTTGTGCGAGGTCTGGTTAACGAAGCGTGCTACGAAGCAGGCTTCGGTCAGTTTGCACTAAATGCTTCGAAATCCTTGCGAGGGTAGACTTCGCTCGTGTGAAGTCCCTACAAAGACAGACTTCGACTTTTCTGTTTAGCTTCAAAGTTTTTGTTTTCCCGTGTTAAGCTTCGAATCTTCGAAGCAGGCTTCGGCAGCATCATACTCCGACTGTTTTTCCGCAGTCCCCGATTCGAAGGTTACTTCGGTCTGTGTTTATTATAACTTCGAAGTTGTCATTTGCACTCTTCGCACGACTGCTCCAAATCGATTTCAACTCCGTCAGCCTTCGCACAAGGGCTCTGAAGCCAGCTTCGACAACTGCAGGCTTTGCACCACACAGGTTTCGTCAAGTTTCAAACAAGAGACAAATTTTGAATAGTAACCTTTCATCTCTTTTTACGTGCACTCAGATTAATTGATATGATGGTTTATTTCTGTGAACCTTGATCTGCCCATGTTTTAAATGCTTTGTTAATCTGCCTATTAGCACTGTGTTGGCATTTCGTTGTCTAGGACACTGGTCGTTTATAGGCTAGATAGTTTTAGGCTTTGACGATCTGTTTACGTTTTCCTGCTAAGTCTTTTGAGGTGCGTTGGGTGTTGGGAGCAGGCCATTGATTCGAAAGAATTTTTTAGGCGCCCATTGAACCACCCTCTAGTCGCTACTTTCGGTCCTACAAGTGGTATCAGAGCCTGGTTAGAGTTTTTCCATACCTTAACCGGTTCTAAACCCTAGTAGTGATCATGACGTCTCCTAGAAAGGTCCCGTCCTTATAGGCTTATGGCTACAATTATTGGAAGACTCGCATGCGAGCCTATCTCATGAGCCAAAGCTCGGATATCTGGGACATTTGTATTCACGCTACTTTCATAGTGTTGCCTGTTGCTGAGCATAATTCTCCTGATATTATCGCCCAGCATCAAAACAACAACAAAGCGGTGAATATTTTGTTTTCTAGTTTAGGTCCCACTGAATTTGAGCGTGTGAACCATCTCACCACTGCCAGAGAGATCTGGGCTACCCTCCAGGCACACCATGAGGGGACAGCCTAGGTCAAGTCTCGGCTCTATCAGACCAACCAGCGTGAATACAAAAACTTCACACAAAAGCCGGGTGAATCTGTGGAAGCTTTGTTTGGTCGTTTTCAATCAATCATCAACAAGCTTCGAGCCAACAAGGCCGAAAGGGTTCAGTTAGTCTCAGATCATGAATAGGCGCTCATGGTTCTCCATACCTTGGACCCTAAGATCTGGGAGATCAAGGTATCCTCTATCATTGAGAGCACATCTTATGATACCTAGACAATTTATGAGTTGTTTAGCAAGCTAAAGGCCACTAAGGCTGATACCCAGTTGAGATCAAATCTCACTGGCTCTGGATCTAAAACCTTGGCCCTTGCTACACCTTCTACCGACCCCTCCTCTGTGAGTTGTGCTGGGTTCTCTTTGATGTCTATCACTGAGGACCAACTCGAGTCGTTAGGAGATGATGACCTATGTCTTTTTAACAACCAGATGTGTCATGTTTATGACAAGAGAATGTTCAAAAGACACGGCAAAAAATCCGGATGCTTTGAGTGTGGTGATCCATGTCACTTTATCGTCGACTGCCCCAAGCGAAATGGTCACAAGAAGAGTTCCGGTGGTGGCTTCGATGACTCCGGCAAGCACGAGAGGCCCTCCTTCACCAAGGGCAAGCCAAAGACCAGATTCTTCAGAAAGGCCCTGAAGGACTACCGGCGTGAGAACAAGAAGCGCGACAAGGCCTTCTTCGTCGATATGGAGAAAAGCTACTCCAAGCGGTCCATGTCTTCATCCTATTCATCAGAAAGGGGAAGGACAAGGATGATCCGGCGGGCCTCTGCTTCATGGCCTTCGGGGACAGGCCGAAGAGCTGCTCACATCAACGCCGAAGATCCCATAAGAGCTTCTGCTCAATGGCTCTCCGGGATAAGGAAGAAAAGGGTTCCTCCGATGACTCCGACGATGACGACAATGAAAAGGTATCATCTTACGAACGTGAAATCGTTGATTTACTTGAAAGTAATCGTCAGGAGTTAAAATATCGGGAAAAATTGCATAGAGGGGCTAAGAAGAGGATAGATGAACTGGAGAGTGAGCTTGCCATGGCCAACGGAAGAATTGAGAGTCTATCTTCTTCCCCTTGCTTGGGTGATAGCAGTGAGTGCCCAAAGTGTGAGGTGCTTCTGTGTGACCTAACTACTCTGAAGTCCAGGTACACAGAAAGGGTTGATTAGTGGGACACTTTGGCCACTAAGATTGAAAGCGTTCAGCTAGAGCTAAAAGATGCTCATGCCACTGTCGTCGTGCCCTGTGCTAATTGCCCATCCCATCTAGCCAATCTGGCTGAGCTGAAAGCCAAGGGTGATGAGCATTTGAGCGAGTTGGAGAGAGTTAGAACTGAGTTGGGGCAGAACATGCTAGAGCTTGAGACACTATGAGTTCCACCCACTGTCTATGAGAACTGCTTGTCTCTTAGATTGGAGTTGATTAAGCTAAAAGTCGAGAAGTCTGTCCAGGTTGATAGAGAGTGTGAGACCTGCTTGTCTCAGGTGGAGGTACTAGCTTCTTTGAGAGAGGAGCTAGCTGATGTCCAAAATGAGAACTCTTACCTCCGTTCAATCCTGAGTTGGGTGAGTGCTAGAGAGCCACATCTCGGCATGATGATCCAGCAGTTTAAGAGGCAGGATGGGTTTGGGGTAGGCTACACCTACACCAAGGCTGACTTTGAGAGTGCCATTAGCCGGGCAGTGGAGTGGAGTAAAATGACTCCTGAGTAGAGATACCCTAAGACTCACTCCACTAAGTCTTTTCAGGCTAGTCAGCCCAAGGATGGAGTGTTCCAAGATCAGCCCAAAGCTCCACCCAAGAAGCCCATCTGGGTTCCAAAGCCCAAACACCTCCGCACTTCTCTTGACTGTCTTCCTGAACCCTCTCACACCAAGGAGACTACACCCAACACCACCAAACCCAAGAACCCCAAGCCTCAACCACATCCCAAGAAGCCCACCAATCACTGTGAGTATTGTCAGAGAGACGGGTATCTTGCGGAGTTTTTCTTCAGGAGGAAGTGGGTTGAGAGAGTAGAGAGAGCTCGTGGTGGCTAGGAGCAGCTCTACCAGCAGGGTGGTAGACTGAGAGTTCCTCGACGTGGGGAGAGGCTGGAGGCCAGGCCGCATCGTGTAGGTGGTGGTAGAGGAGACAACTTTCATGCCCGTGCTCCGGATGGTGGTGTTCGCTCCGACAGAACTCCAGGTCATTTTGGATACGGTCCTGGACCTCGTGGCCAAGGTTTTAGGCAGAACCATGGATCGCACTTTGAGCCGCGTTTTGGTCCAAATTCTCATGATGATTTCTGCTTTCCGTCTTTTGAGCAGATACTGGTTTAGTTCTTTTGCTAAACCTGGTGCCGGACCGTTTGCTCCCCCTTACAACCACTGATTGTGCAGGATCGGGGATTGGAGGACGTTTGGATCGTGGACTCAGGATGCTCTCACCACATGACGGGACATCACAATTGGTTCTCCAGTCTCTCTCCCTTGAGCTCCAAGGAATACATAACCTTCGGGAATAGTGGTCAAGGGAAGGTACACGACATTGGCTCAATTCGCATCTCTGACCATTTCTCTTTAAAGAACGTTGCCTTGGTTGGAAATTTAAACTTCAATTTGATTTCTGTTTCGCAACTTCTTGAGGATGGTTTGGAGGTTCGATTTAAGAAGGGCAGTTCTTCTGTGATTGATTCTAGAGGGTCTTTGATTTTTTAGATCTTACCTTTTGGTAAGGTTTTTCGGATTGACTTCTCTAGTTATTTTGGCCCTTTCTCGCTGCTTGATTGTTGGATCCTCCTCTGAGCTCTGGAAGTGGCATAGGAGGTTGGGCCATTTGAGTTTTGATCTGCTAGTCAGGTTGAGCTCTATGGACCTCATCCGATGATTGGCCAAGCTTAACATGGAGAAGAATCTAGTTTGCCATCCCTGTCATCACGGGAAAATGGTTGCCGCTTCTCACTCACCTGTGACTTAGGTGATGACTTCGTACCCGGGAGAGTTGTTACACATGGACACTGTTGGTCCAGCTCGGGTGCATTCAGTCGGTGGGAAGTGGTACGCGCTTGTAATTGTTGACGATTTTTCTCGATTTTCGTGGGTTTTCTTCTTGGAGTCCAAGGATGAGACTTTTCATTTTGTTCATGACCTGATTTTGAAGCTGAAGAATGAGAACAATGGTCGGATGTGAGCAATTCGCTCTGACAACAGCTCTAAGTTCAAGAACTCTCAGTTCGTCAGTTTCTGTAGTTATCAGGGTCTTGACCATTAGTTTACTGCTCCTTACACTCCCCCACCGAACGGCGTTGTGGAACGAAAGAACCGCACGCTAGTCGAGATGGCCAAGACGATTCTCGGTGAGCACAGGCCTCCTAGGCATTTTTGGGCTGAAGCCATGAACACAGCTTGCTATCTGGCCAACCATATTTTTCTTAGAGCTTACCTAGGTAAGACTTCATATGAGTTGTGGTTTGGCAGACAGCCCAAGGTGAGCCACTTGCGAGCATTTGGCTGCAAGTGCTTTGTGCACAAGAAGGGAGGGCATTTGGACAAGTTTGAGTCTCGATGCTGGGATGGAGTTTTTCTTGGCTATGCTTTGCAATCTCAAGGCTTCCGTGTTTGGAACCTCGACTCTCAGCAGCTTGTCGAGACTTGCGAGGTTTCATTTGATGAGTCCTTGCCTTCTTTGACTCCTTCTTTTGAGCTTTCTGTTGATGGTGAGCTCGGAGAGTCCATATTCGAGGAAGATGATGATGCTCCAACTGCTGATGAGGGTGGGCCTTCTGCATAGCCTGCAGAACCCACACCTTCTTAGACTTTGACTGAGGACGAGGGCGGACCTCTGATCACTTCTTCCACTTTGATCGAGCCCCCTCAGTCGAGTCCAGAGGTGCCAGCTGCTGACTCCAGTGAGGTGACTTCAGATCACTAGGGATCCCGAGCAGTTCAGCGTGATCACCCCTCAGAGCTCATCAGCGGTGATTTGTTTGAGAGGACTTTGCGTTCATCTGTTGACTCTCTTGCTGTGTTTGTTGAATCTGCTTTTGTTGCATCTTTTGAGCCCAGAGACGTTTCTCATGCTCTTTCTGATTCGAATTGGATTAATGCTATGCAAGAAGAGCTTGAGAATTTTGTCCGCAATCGGGTTTGGACACTGGTTGAGCTACAACCCGGATGCAACCCCATAGTCACCAAGTGGGTGTTCAAAAACAAGCAAGGTGAAGATGGGGTTGTGGTGCGCAATAAAGCTCGACTAGTCGCCCAGGGTTTTTGCTAGAAAGAGGGTATTGACTTTGAAAGAAACTTTTGCCCCTATTGCCCATCTTGAGTCCATTCGCATTCTCTTAGCTTTTGCCGCTTCGAATGGTTTTAAGCTTTTTCAAATGGATGTCAAGAGTGCTTTTCTGAACGGGTACATAGAGGAGGAAGTCTATGTTAGGCAGCCCCCCGGTTTTGAGAACCCAAAGTTTCCTCGACATGTTTTTAAGCTGTAGAAAGCTTTATAAGGTCTGAAGCAAGCCCTAGAGCTTGGTATGACCGATTAAAGCAATTTTTGTTGGGGAAGGGCTTTGTGATGGGTTCTGTGGATAAAACTCTTTTCTTGCTCAGAGATGCTTCAGATTTCTTAGTCTCTCAGATTTACGTGGATGATATTATCTTTGGCGGTACTACTGATGTTCTTGTGTCCAAGTTTTCTGAGCAGATGCACAGTGAGTTTGAGATGAGCCTCGTGGGTGAGCTCAAGTACTTCCTAGGGCTCCAGATCAAGCAGACCAAGGATGGCACCTTCATCCACCAGGGCAAGTACACTGGCGACATGTTGAAGAAGTTCGACTTTGGTGGAGAGTTGAAGCCTCAGATGACCCCAATGGGAACATCTGGGGGCCTGGACAAGGATGAGAGCGGCGTCAAGGTCAACGAGAGAGAGTTTCGAGGGATGATCGGTTTGCTGCTGTACTTGACGGTGACGAGGCCAGACATACAGTTCGCCGTGGGACTGTGTGCGCACTTTCAGTCTTCAACACGCGCGTCTCATCGGCAGGCTGTCAAGCGCATTTTTAGGTATCTCACCTATGCGCCTGATCTGGGTCTTTATTATTCAGCATCATCATCTCTTGATTTATCTGGCTTTTCGGACGCTGACTTTGGTGTGTGTCGGTTAGATCGCAAGTTGACTTCCTGTACTTGCTAGTTTCTTGGTTCTTCTCTTGTTTCTTGGTCTTCTCGAAAGTAGTTTGGAGTTGCTCTTTTGACCACTGAGGCTGAATATGTAGCTGCTGCTAGCTGCTGCTCATAGTTGGTTTGGATGATTTCCACGTTGTGAGATTTTGGGTTGTTCTTTCCTACCAAAGTTCCTCTGTTTTGCGACAGCACTAGTGCTATTAGTGTAGGGAAAAACCCTTGTCTCCATTCAAAAACCAAACACATTTTCATATGAGAAAGGTGTCATTGACCTTGTTCATGTTGATACCCATCATCAGTTAGCTGACATTTTCATCAAACCCCTAGATCAGTCTACCTTTGAGCGTTTACGAGGGGATTTGGGTGTTGTGTATCCTTTCTAGGATATTTTGAGTCAGTTTTCTTTCTTCTTTACTCTTTTCTTGAGTCTTTTTGTGTGTGTTCATATCATATATACTCACATATCACACTTTGAGCTTGCTTCTGTTATATGATTGATCTGCTTTACTTATTCTAGCTAGTACATGCTTTTGACTACTTGTCAATGATCATGCTTTGCTTCAGTTCACATGATATGTCTGATATCTGTCATATGCATGGCTTTTATGCTTTAAAATTGAAAAACGATCACCATCGCTTTTGGTAACTAGCATGTGTAGGCTGAATGCTTCTGCTATCTGTTACATGCCTTGTAGCTAGATCCTTACTTAGATGCAGATAGGCAACTTAGACATCTTTATGCTTTAAACATGGAAATGTGCTATAAAAATGATGAAAAATCGGAAAAATGAAAATTCCATGCCTTTTTATGCATAATTTGAAAAGATCCAGGTGGGTTTGCTTTGTCGCATTGCATTGTTCTGGACTGCTTACCATAGCACTTTGGTATGAACTAGGACAATGTAGTGTATGCTAAGACCAATGTCTTAAGCTTCTGATGGTCCAGTTTTGGCCTAGGCTTGACTTGGTCGGTCAGCATAAGGTTTGACATGCAAATAACCCCTGGCACAACTGAAAAAGAAAAAAGAAAAAGCCTGAAAATTAAAAAGATAACAAGTTTGCTGAAGCACTTTGTTTTTGGATAATGCTTATCTTGGTAGATATTAGTTAGCTTTTGCATCTCATGTCTTACCTTGCCTATCAACTGGAAAATGTGGTGATGCTTTTGTTTGCAAAAATTGAAAAATGCGTGCTAATGACTTTCTATAGATATCATCTGTTGCACTGATCATGCCATGAGTCTTAGACAGTATGTCTTTTGCTATACCTGTTAGATATTGTAATTGCAGTCAATCATATTTGAGAAGCATGCTTTCTTCACTCCACCTGCACCCCAGTTGCATTCATTGCATATTTTGAGGGGGGTTGCATTTTAGGGGGAGTCTCTGTCTCTTTAGAGTGCATTTAGTCTCGCTTGATGAGTTCAATTGTCAACAAGGGGGAGAAATTTTGGGAGAAGAGTTTAAGGGGGAGTTTTGGCTTTCTCTGGGATTTGTTTCAGGGGGAGTTTTTGTCCCGTTTGTCCTTACTCTTTTGATATCCTTGTTGATGATTCTGAGATTGCACTCGTTTTGAGCTTTTACTTTTGGTTAACCATAATGACCGCTTCTTGCTTTTGTTCAGGTTTTGGTCATTAGGGTTAAACTTTTACTTTATTTTCTTCTTCTCTGTTTTCTTGTGTTTTGTGCTCATGTTTCCACATGTGCTCGCAGGTACTGGAATGCTGAAGAGGAGAAGTGTTGACAATGCACTCATCAAGGGGGAGATTGAGGAGCCATGTTGAAGAGCGTGGGCCTCATGGCTCTAGTTGTGATGAGTCATTGTCAACGGAAGTCAAGAGGACACTGAAGAGAAGAGAAGACCTGATGTGTTTGGGCCGCTTGTGACTCAGGTACACGAGCAGCGAGCGACTGTCGGGCAGAGGGGCCACGATGTCGGGCTGGCCTAATCCGGGTACATGGTCTAGGAGCAGCAGAGGATCCACTCGGATGTTGACTAGGATTGACTCAGGTATACGGGCGGCGAGCGATTGCCGGGCTGACAGAGCTGCGGAATCGGGCCAGCCCAATCTGGGTACCTGGTGCAAAGTTGGTGGACGCTTTGTCAGTTTTGGCGCAAAACTGACGACCGCTGATCTCGGATCGGACTGTTCAGAGGCGAAGCCATAGTCGCTACGATAGCTCCGCTTCCGGATAAGTCATCTGTAAATAGGAGTTTACTATTTTGTCCTTAGGCCCACAGTTAGTCAGTCGTGTCTGTAAAAATATCCTAAGGGCAGTTTGGTCTTTTCCATGTATTTCAGCGTCTGTAAAAAAACCCTAATGGTCTGTTGAAATATTCCTAGGCTATTGGGCTGCCTATAAATAGGGCCCCAATCCCTAGGGTCACTTTTGCGTTCATCAGGTTTCGATTTTCCTTCCTGAATCACAGAACATCATGATGTAGAATGTTTATTCTATTCGTCTCGTTTTGCATGTTCTATCTGTGTGTTGAGGTTTGCCGCTAAAAGTTTTTTGTATCGAAGCCATCGCAATCCCATCTGCTTGCAAAGTTTTTACCGAGTTCTTTATTTAATTTTAGTCGGTAGTTCTTTACTTGTGTAGCCGTCAAGCTACAGACTGTAGCTCTGTTTGCTAGTTCCTAGCCTGCGGCTGCCAGGCTCATCATCTCTCACACGGCTCCTTCTTTTCTTGCATAGACTTCTAGCTGTCGTGTGTCAGGCTATTTTGATTTTGGCTACAGCTAATTTTTCTATTGGTATTTTCCTAACATGGCGTTCTGATCGAGAGAAGGGAGCTCGCACATTTCTTGAAGGTTCTTGTGAAGGTTCGATCTCTGCTGTTAGTATTTGTTCGAAGTCTTTCTGTTCAGTGTGGCGGGTTTTGGTCGAGCTTCGCTCAAGGTTCCGAAGTCCCTGCTTAGCCGGACTACTTCGGTTCGAAGCTAGACCCGTTTCGAAGGAATATTGGTTTACTTCACTGTTCGAAGTCTGCTTTCGAACAGTTTTTTGCTGTCTGTTTGGAGTAGTGAAACTTTTGTGCGAGGTCTGGTTAGCGAAGCGTGCTTCGAAGTAGGCTTCGATTAGTTTGCACTAAAGGCTTCGAAGTCCTTTGTAGGACCGAAAGTAGCGACCAGAGGGGGGGTGAATGGACGCCTAAAATTATTTTGCTAAACTATGATCTAATCCCAACATCCAAACGAACTTAACCAGACAAATAATATTAGCAAAGCAAATTACTAGAATTAAAGTTGTCTAACCTAAAAATGATCGATATCTTAATTTAACTGATATTAAAAATAAACTAAATAAAAATACTGCAGTAAATAAAAACACATACGAAATTTATAAACAAATTTTCAGCTAATTGATTAATAGATGATTATCTGTAAAACTAATCTACTAAAAAAAGTAGATTAAAACATACCTGCGTATCGTCGCCGCTGCTCACTGCGTGCCGTCACCGCTGCACATTGGCCGGAGCACCCGATGCAGCAAAGGAAGGAAAACAGTGCTGTAGTGACAAAAACAATCTGCGTGCTGACCGAAAATAGAAGCCGTGTTGCAGTGGCTGCTGGGCCACACGTGTCGGGCGCATGCGCTGCAGCTGGCTGAAAAGCCTGCGGCCGTGGCAGCTGTGTAGATTACTATATGACGCCGGCGGAAATCCCTGCATGTGGACTGCTGTGCATGGAGAGATGCCCATGGGGCCCGCCGTTGTAAAACAAAAACCACCATTGAAGCGCTAGCGTCCTGGTGCAAAGATGCAAAAAGCTGGCCGTGGCTTTTATTCCTGGAAGCTTCAACTTTTCTTCCTTGGCTTGGTAAACATGCATGTGTTCATGCCTGTGAGACCCATGGTTGTGAAAAGCGGCTTGCCGCAGCAGCAATAGATTGACAGCGCCGGGGCGTGTGCCTTGGAGCTCGATTTCCACGCCGGAGAAAACTTCGTGAAGAGAAGGCGAAAATTTTTCCGGTGGAAAACGAGAGCGATTGGACTATAGTAGATTGATCTATTAAAAACAGTCATCTATCCCCAAGGGGATAGGCGCCTATTTATAGGCAAATCCTAATACATGAAAAGACTAATTTACTCTCAGGTAAAATAAACTGACTCTAAAATAAATTCCGAAAATTACTAAAATATTCTTTAAAAAATCACCTAACTCAAATAAAAATATTCTAAACTTAAAAACTAAATATTAATATCCTAAAATTGAATTAATGATAGATTGTCAGTTTTGCGCCGAAATTGACAAAGCGTCCACCGTCTTCGCACCGGGTACCTAGATTGGGCCGACCCGACCCCGCAGCTTCCTCAGCCCAGCAATCGCTCGCCGCCCGTGTACCTGAGTCAAACCCAGTCAACAGACCAGTGGATCATCTGCCGCTCCTAGACATGTACCCGGATTGGGCCAGCCCGACTCCACGGCTCCTCTGCCCGGCCGTCGCTCACTGCCCGTGTACCTGAGTCACATGCGCCTGAGACTCAGCAGGTCTTCATCTCATCCTTCCTTTGACTTCCGTTGACAATCACTCATCACATCTGGAATATCAAAATGATATTCTTCAACATGGTTTCTCATCCTTGCGAGGGTAGACTTCGCTCGTGCGAAGTCCCTACAAAGACATACTTTGACTTTTCTGTTTAGCTTCAAAGTTTTTGTTTTCCCGTGTTAAGCTTCAAATCTTCGAAGTGTGCTTTTTCGAAGCAGGCTTCGGTAGCATCATACTCCGGGTGTTTTTCTGCAATACCCGATTAGAAGGTTACTTCGGTCTGTGTTTATTCTAACTTCGAAGTTCTCATCTGCATTCTTCGCACGACTGCTCCAAATCGATTTCAACTCCATCAGCCTTCGCACAAGGGCTCTGAAGCCGGCTTCGACAACTGTAGGCTTCGCACCACACAGGCTTCGTCAAGTTTCAAACAGGAGACAAATTTTGAACAGTAACCTTTCATCTCTTTTTACGTGCACTCAGATTAATTGTTGTGATGGTTTATTTCTGTGAACCTTGATCTGCCCATGTTTTAAATGCTTTGTTAATCTACCTATTAGCAATGTTGTTGGGGGAATAAGTTTTCCCTTGAACAGGGGCCAAATGACGTCAGCCTCCCATAGCCTTCGGCCCGGAGCCCAACACTGTCGAAGCCTGTTACTTCCCGAAGAAACTATTTCCAAGCCTCAAGGTACACCTCGAAGCCCTCTAGAGCGAAGCCTCTGAACCCCTTCGGAGCCCTCCGGAGCAAAGCCCTCAAAATTCCTTAAAGTTTACCAGAAGCAAAGTCTCAGGCTAACTTCGAAGTTAACCTTTGAGCCTTGTTCGGAGTTAGCCTTCGAGCCTTGTTCGGAGTTAACCTTCGGGCCCTATTCGGAGTTAACCTTTGGGCTACCTTCGGAACTCCTCAGAGCCAGTCTCCAGACCCTTTCCAGTCAATTCAAAGCCAAGTCTCCGAGACCCCAGTTCGGAGCCCCAGTTCGGAGCTCGGTTCGGAGTATACTTCGAAGCCCACTTCGGAGTGTACTTCGAAGCCTCCCTTGCAGCCTCCGCCTGAAGAGCTCCGGCCCCTACTCCGAACCAAGGAAATATCTGCACCTCGCTATAGTATAGGAGTCATACCGGGGGCCCCTCCGCCCCTAGTATGTCGTTTAGCTGTTCAAGATGTGACGTTGTCTGATACGTCTGTAAAGCTGTAAAGCACTTTTGTACAGTAGCTAGCTCCTTTTTCCCTTTTTGCCCCTATGATCCTAGGGCTTATAGAGGGCATTTTGGTCTTTTCTTTAAGGCCTGCGTACCTATAAAAGCAGGGCCAAGCCCTTGTAACAAGACACCTTCTCCAGGGGCCATGAAACCCTGGAGTTCACTTCTCCACACTGAGGCATACCATGCCAAATCCACCACAAACTGGACGTAGGGCTATTATCCCCTCGGGGAGGCCCGATCCAGTATAAATCCTTTCTCCCTCTGAGAGAACCCTTCGAGGTTCATTTTACACTCTGTATACACACATACAAAACCTGTGTTGTAGCTAACACAATTGCTACAATAGTTGGCGCCATCCGTGGGGATCTTAGTTCTAAAAGCTAAGTTCTCTGCCACTGTCTGCAACTCGAAGTACGCTTGAGGGTGGAGCTTCGAAGATTTCTTGCTTCGCGCACCCTTCGTCAAGGGGCTTCGGGTGCAGTTCGAAGACCATCTTCGCCTTCCCCCACCCTTTGCATTTCGGAGCTCGCCCTCCAGCAAGGGGCTCCGCTTCGTGTGTCTAAGGCCGTCGAAGCCCCAGGGGCTACGAGGCAAGCTTTCAGCCACTTTACGAGGTATGTACACTATCCGAAGTACCACTTCGATGTACAATTTTGCAATTACTTTGATATAAAATCGAAGCCCTGCTTCGCCATAAATCGAAGCCCCACTTCGCCTTAAATTCGAAGCATTGCTTCGCCTTTAAAGAAAACTTTTGCTCCATCTTATTGAAAAATTCGAAGCCTTCCTTCATCTTATCAAAAACCCGAAGCCTTGCTTCGCCTTATTTAAAATTCGAAACTTCGCTTCGCTTTACAAAATCCGGAGCATCCCTCTGAAGGCTACACATCGCATCTGGGCCCGTAGCAGTGGGCTTTTAGACTTCTGGGCGACGTCTCGGCAAGTCCAGGATTCCAGGCTCCAGCCTGATGCATCCCCGGGTCAAAGGTGGCCCATGGTTGAAGGTGGTCTAGGGTCATAGGTGACCCAAAGTCGAAGGTGGCTCAACTTATCGCAGGTTCGGTGAATCCACACCAAATATCCTTTTCATTACAGGACCAAGCTCAAGAAGCCTTGCTTCGCTATCTAAACACGCACCGAAGCCTCGCTTCGCGTGACGTGATCTAAGCTAAAAAATAAGCATCTCGAAGTAATGCTTCACGTAATATCTAAGTACGTTTCAGAGCCTTGCTCACGCACAACATCAAAATCCAAGCACGCCGAAGCATGCTTCGCTTAATTTGGCTACGCTGAATCCTTGTTTCACTCCAAATTAACGCGTTCGAAGCCCAAAAGAGGCCTTCGCTCAATGTATTCCAAGCATCCGAAGCTGCCAAAAAGGCGCTCCCCTTCACATTTTTATTGCCCGCACCAGCAACGGCTAAGTCCCTAGCTGCCACGAGCAAGGGGGGAAGCATGTATGCGAAGTGTGCGAATGTAATACGCAGTACGAGCGTGACAAGCTAAAATGTTCGAAGTCATCAAACAATGCGAAGCTCGAGGCCCCAGCCCTCGCTTGCCCTTCTTTCGGCTAGGGCCCCCTCGGCTGGACGAAGCCTCGTCAGAGCCTACTCTCCCACGTATGGTTCGTCCACGCCCCGAAGCCCGCAGACCTCACCTTCCACTTTGCAGGTCGCTCCAAGTCTGCAAGGCAGGCGGTGCCGTAACGAAGGCAGAAAAATCTAAAGCTTCGTCACCTGCCAAGGTCGTTCGCGAAGGCAGAGGTGAAGAACTCCGAAGGGATGGCTTCGCCGTTAAGCCCCCTCGGAAGTTTAAACCGAGGGGGGCCTTCGGACCTAGCTACCTTGAGGACCACCCACAACTGGAGAAGTTCTTCAGAGTCCTCAAGTACTTCGAAGTCAACATTCGGAGGCTGAGCCTGGGCAGGTATAAAGCACCCCCGCATTCATATTAATAAACTAATAAGTTTTTACAAGCCTACAGCTAAGAATTACAAGGTGCCTAAGGAGATCTACACCTTCGGAGGTGGAGGTGCCGACGTCGAAGGTTGATTTGTCAAGGAAAGCGCTTTGGCTCGACGAAGGCGGAGGGCCTTCTAAAGCTCGAGGACTGCTTCGCAGCCTTGGTCCTTCCAAGGCTCCTGAAGTCACCGCCAAGCTCTGTGGACACCAGCCGGAGGCGTCACCAAGTGCTGGCCTCCGAAGGCCACCGGAATCACGGAGGTTGCTACTTCGAGCTGGTTGCACCCCACGTCGTGAAGCATTTGCAACACTCCTTGACTCGCCACTCAGCCGGCCATCAAGGTGAAGCCTTTCAGAGACTGCTCCGCCGTCGAAGCCACCACCTTCAAGAATGCGGCGCGGTCCCCAATCGGATCCTGGCTGCCGATGTACAGAGCCCGACATTCGGTCCCTATTTGTTGTAGGACCTCGGTCAGGCTCAGAGTGGCTTCGTCGATGTTGCCAACGACAAAGTCCTCAAGGCATTGGGCTCGTTGGCGGAGTTCAGAGTTCTCCTTCGCTAGCTGGGTTTCGGCATCCTTTGCAGCCGGAAGCTCTGCTTGGAGCCTGTCGGTCTCCGAGGCCAAGGCTTTCCTAGCCTTGCCGGCCTCGGCCCTCGCCGCCTCGGCTGAAGCTTTGGCCCGCCTTCGCTTCTCGGCTTCCACCGAGACTTCGTGTCGGAGGACCTCCTTCTCCTCCGCCAAGTGCGTCATCCGCCTGTCCGCAGAAGTCGAAGCTGTTGCGTTCAGCGCGAAGGCTTGGAAAAATTCAAGAAATCATAAGTGTTGATCAAAGATGAAGGTAGTACTAGCTCGAAGGCTGCGTCGGACTTCGGTCACCTAGATAAGGGCTTCGTTCGCGTTGATGAAGAGTTCCATGGGGTTCGAGCGGCTGAGTTGAGCCACCAAGCCCCCTGTATCCACAGCTGCGCAGCCCTCACGAAAGTTGTTGATGGCCGCCTCTGTCATGGCCCCCTTCGGCCGAAGAGGCTGGACAATGTCCTCCGCCACAACCGCCTGCGCAGGCTTCGGCAAAGCTGGGCTTCGGTCCACTACATCGACTTCCTCGTCGCTTTGGGGGTCCCCTTCGTCGCGGTTGTTGCCTCCGTCTTCTTCAGACGAGGAGCTATCAGACTCCGAGCTGCTGTTGCCGCTGCTGCTGCCGCCGCCGCTGCTGCTGGAGGCCTCTGCTGGCTTCGGTGCAGTGGGCCTCGCACCGGCATCATCTTCTGCAAAATAGTTCAAGTCAAAATCCGCATATCAAAGAGAAGCATGCTTGAAGTGTTTACCTTCATCAGAGATTTCTTCGAAGGTGGAGGGGTCAATGTGCGCCCACTAGTCCCTTCCCTGTGAAGCTGGTGCATCGGCCTCCACGCTCGGAGCTATCGCCATCGAGGCCTTTGCTACCTCCTTGGTAGCCGGAGCACTTGTGGGCTCCGCCGCTGTTTGAGGGTCCGCGACCGCTGCCTACTCCGGAGTAGAGGCTTCGGTCGTAGGGACCTCCGACCGAGCCCTCGAAGTTTCGGGCTCATCGTCTTCCCCTCTCTTCCTCTTGGAGCCGGTTGTCGAAGCTGCGAGGTGGGAGAAGTCTGGCAGAGCCCGGACCTCTTCATAGCTGAGCAGGGTCCACACCCTATTCCAGTGCTCCCTAGACCCCACCAAAGCAAGCCGCTGGGCTTGGTCCTCTGTAGTCGGGGCCCCAACAACCACTACAAGAAAACTAGAAATTTTCGTCGGCCTTTTTAACTTCCGTCGGCTTTTGGGCAAGCCGACGGAAGTTATTTAACTTCCGTCGGCCCCTGGAGGCCGACGGAAGTTAATTTAACTTCCGTCGGCTTCTGACAGTGGCCGACGGAAGTTAGCGAGGGTTTTTCCGTGGCCGATCGGATCCCCCTAACTTCCGTCGGCCAGCATTAAAGCCGACGGAAGTTAGCTAACTTCCGTCGGCTTTAATGCTGGCCGACGGAAGTTAGGGGGAGGTTTTCCCAACCGCGCGCGCGTACAGGGAGACCTAACTCCCTGTACGCGCCCACGCCGCCGCCGCCTCCCGCGCCCAGCCCGCCGCCGCCTCCCGCCCCGGCCGCCTCTCGCCGCCGCCCGCCCTCGCCGCCTCGGGCCGCCGCCCGCCCGGCCGCCGCACGCCTCGGGAGCCGCCCGCCCGGCCGCCTCCCGCCTCGGGCGCTGCCGCCCGCCCTCGCCGCTGCCCGCCCGGCCGCCGCCGCCCGGCCGCCGCCGCCCGCCCGCTCGGCCGCCGCTTGCCCGCCCGCCCGCTCAGCCGCCGCTCGGCCGCCGCTCGCCCGGCCGCCTCCCAGCCGCCGCCCACCCGCCCGGCCGCCCCCGGCCCTTCCGGCCGTCGTCGCCACCGCCGCCCGCCGTCGCCGCCCACCGTTCGTCGTCGCCTGCCGACCACTACCGTCCGTCATCACCCGCCGACCGTCGTCGTCCGCCAAGTAATTTTAATTTACCCCTCACTTGCATTGCATTGTGATTGAATAGTTTGTTACTTTGTGAATTGTATTGTGAATAAAATCGAATTGTGAATTGAGTTAAATTGTGAATATGCTTGCCGAATGTTTCGGTCTGATACTCAACGAACAATTATTTTTGCTAGTACCTATCGGAATACAATTTTGTCGTAGTGGCACTTAAATTTTGATCGAGATTGATAGTGTATGATAGACACTTAAATTTTGTCGTAGTATGTGATAAAATGAATAATTGATTCAATTGCTAGTGCATGTCAAGTGGAAATTGATTCATTACGTTGACTATTTATGCTATTACAAGTGTTTCGTTTGCGATGTTCTATTATATATGCTATTAATTAAATTCTTGTATTAATTTTTGGTTTGTTGATGATTTCGTTACGGTGATTAGTATTACATATATATACTTTATTATATATATTTCTTTTCGTATGCAATTTTTTATTTGACAACAACGTAGATAGTGTAACGAAACCTATGCGTCACCCGTTTCGGACCAACATGTCTCACACGTGTCATGCGTGTGAGATGTGCAGGTCCGGAATTGTCCCTTTTTGGACAGCCTCAGAGTGGGCGACAGAGCGTGGTTTTATGATGAGTCATGAGTCCGAATGAGATTTCAGTAACATAACCTTGTTGTTCTCCATTGCACCACTATCAGGCGTGCAATTGGAGAACAGCGGGGTTATGCTGCTGAAATTTCGTTCGGACTCATGGCTCGTCATAAATACCACGTTTTGTCGGTCACTCTTGGGTGGGTTTAGGACCTATCTTTTTTCCTATAGACCATGGTTGTCACGGCATCGCCTGCGTCGACTAGGCGTCCAGGCGGTCACCGCCGGACGCCATGGTGAATCGCGTCGCCGGTGGGCTCTGCTTCCCCTTGCGTCGCCAGCCGCCCGGCCGCCTCTGCTTCCCCTCCGTTGTCCGGAGGCGGAGGCGGGGGGTGGCCAGGGTGTGTGTATGTTGCGAGCCCTTTTATAGCGGCCAGTGCGTGAATCTTCTTGATTGAATGAATGTTTTGCATATAGAATGGCTGAGGACGACCGACGGTGGATGTATAGTGGTTGGATGAAAAGTGGAGCTCACACGAGGGAGTGGGTAATCAACGCTGAGAAATTTGTTGATCGTGCATTCGCTTTGACAACAAACACTGGCGCGAGGTGCCCATGCATGAAGTGCAGAAATTCTCGTTGGCAAGACAAGAGGACGTTGTCATTGCATATTTGCAAATATGGTTTCGTGCCAGGTTATGAAGTTTGGTCTTTTCACGGCGAGACAGGCCTTGAAAAAACGGTATTAGTAGTGGAAGAAGAAGATGATAGCGTTGCTGACGATAGGATGGATGAGATGGTTGATGCTATACGACCGGAGTTTGAATCAAACCCCGAGGATCCTCTAACACCGGAGGTTCAAAAGTTTTTCGACATCCTTCGAGCTTCAGAAGAGCCATTGCATGAGCACACCACCGTAAGCGTTCTCGCTTTCGTGACTCGTATTATGGCTATTAAGTCAAAGTTTGCATTTTCAAACAATTGTTATAAGGAGCTCTTGAATCTGATCAGCGATATCCTTCCTAAGAACCATAAGGTGCCGAAAGACATGTATCAGTCAAAGAAAATGCTTTCTGCTCTCGGTATGGAGTATGAGAAGATTGATGTGTGCCGAGATAATTGTATGCTGTTCTGGAAAGAACATAGTAATGAGGTGAAATGCTTAAAATGTGGTAAACCGAGATTCGTAGAGGTCGTAAATGAAGACGGAGAGAAGGTGACGACAGAGGTTGCTCATAAGCAACTTCGTTACATGCCTCTTACACCTCGGGTGAAACGATTGTTTCTATCAAAGAAAACCGCTAGACATATGCGATGGCATAAAGAAGGTGTACGTGAGAATAATGAAGTAATGGTGCACCCATCTGATGGTTCGGCATGGAAGGCTCTAGATGATTTTGATGCAGACTTTGCTAGTGATGCAAGGAATGTTCGCATCGGGTTGGCAACTGATGGATTCACGCCTTTCAATGTAACGGCATCGTCGTACTCTTGTTGGCCCGTGTTTGCTATTCCATACAACCTTCAACCTTCATTTTGTATGAAATATGAATTTATGTTCCTGTGTCTCATTATACCCGGTCCAGATCATCCTGGAACACGACTAAACGTGATGTTGAAGCCCTTAATTGAAGAGTTGAAACAATTGTGGAAAGGAGTTGAAGCATATGACTATGACCAGAAACAAAAATTCAATCTTCGAGTTGCGTATCTGTGGTCGGTTCACGATTTTCCGGCATACGGTATTTTTTCTGGTTGGAGTTGTCATGGAAGGTTGACATGCCCGATATGTGCAAAGGACACAGATTGTTTCCGTCTGAACTTCGGGGGAAAGATTTGTTACTTTGATTGCCATAGATGCTTTTTGCCCATGAATCACCCATTTAGGTTACAGAGGAACAATTTCAAGAAGGACAACATTGTTGTAAAGGGACCACCAAGGCGTTTAAATGGTACAGAAATCGCTGATATGCTGAATGAGTTGGTCCTTAATGAAAATGAGGATGGATTTGTAGGATTCGGAACCGAACATAATTGGACTCACATATGTGGTTTATGGGAACTGCCGTACGTCAAATCACTAATTCTGATGCACAACATTGACGTTATGCATCAGGAACGTAATGTTGGTGAAAGCATTATAAGTACATGTATGGATTTTACTGACAGGACAAAAGATAATGTAAAGGCGAGAAGAGATTTAGCTGAGATTTGTAATCGACCAACCCTTGAGTTGACGAATAGTGGTGGCAAGCCACGTGCCCCATTTTGTTTAAAACCTAAAGAAAAAAAACAAGTAATGAGGTGGTTGAAAAATTTGAAATTCCCAGATGGTTACGCCGCAGGATTTAGAAGAGCTGTGAACTTGAAGACAAGGAAATTAAATGGATTGAAAAGTCACGATTACCACATAATAATGGAAAGACTCCTTCCTGTAATGTTTCGTGGGTACCTGAATGATGATGTGTGGAAGGCGTTAGCTGAGCTGAGCCATTTTTATAGACAACTTTGTGCGAAAGAAATTAAGAAAGATATGATGGAGATGCTAGAGAAAGAGATCCCGGTACTTTTATGTAAACTGGAAAAAATATTCCCTCCAGGGTTCTTCAATCCAATGCAACATTTACTGGTTCATCTGCCATATGAAGCTAAGGTAGGTGGCCCTGTGCAATATAGGTGGATGTATCATATTGAAAGGTCCCTAAAGAAGCTTAGAGCGATGGTTGGTAATAAGGCCAGAGTTGAAGGTTGCATCGCAGAAGAATTTAAATTGAAAGAGATAGCATACTTCACTAGTGTATACTTCGCTGAGCATCACAATGTCAACACACCTGCTACACAGTACCATATGGATGAAGACCATCCTTGTAGTGATCTCCAAATATTTGGGTGGAAGGGCATAACTGTTGGTGTTTCCACGACATATTATGTAACTCAGGAAGAACGAACAAATGCCTTGCTCTACATGTACTCAAATATGGAAGAGATGGAACAATATTTCGCGTAAGTGATTCGTTTTAGTTTTATATTTTACCTCCAAATTTTATACCCGTTTGTTTACCTATTCGTTACATTGACAGTATGTTTGATTCGAAATACTTGCCATCTGGTCGTCAACCAACGGAGAAGCAATTAGATAAATTGCGTCGAGAAGGAGTAAATGGCGGGCCTAGTTTTCTCACTTGGTTCAGAGAACATGTAAATCCTTACCTTTTCTGACACGTATTATTTTACTCTACTGGGTTAATTATCTTATAATCTCTTATGATTTGCAGTGCGTGCTCGCTGACAATGTACATATAGACTTGCGACAGCTCTCTTATGGGAGTATTAGTGCCAAAAGTTACGGTCGCTATGATGTTAATGGTTTCCGCTTCCGTTCAACTATATTTGAAGCATATCGACCTCTAGCGGCAACAACTAATACTGGTGTTGTTACAAGGGTCGTTGATGGACAAGGACACGAAACTATGTATTATGGAATCATCAAAAATATAATCGAGTACAAATTTGCCGGGAATAAGGAGATTAAAGTAGTCTTCTTCGATTGTGATTGGTTCGACCCTAAACATGGTACTCGTGAAAACCAATTTGGGATGGTTGAAGTCAAACACGCGGAACGATTATCTAGTTGCGACAATTTTGTCCTTGCTCATCAAGTCGAGCAGGTGTATTATATGCCCTACCCATGTGAAAAATTAAGTGCTTGGTGGGTAGTCTACAAAGTGAATCCTCGGGAACGTCTACAAACCCCTAGTGATGACGCTTATCAATTGGAGGTTGAAGAGGTCGATGAGGTTTATCAAGATGATGAATTGCCGACTTCGTTTAATGTAGAGTCAGAATCGTCGACAGATTCTTTTCTCGGCGATTCTAATGATGTGGCAGTTCCCGAGAAAAGGAAACACCAACATAAGAAGAAAAAAGTAACATGGCGTGCTTTGGGGAGAAAAGGACAAATTGATCCTGATTTTGATGATAATTGACAAGTAATTGTTTTGATACATGGATATGCAATATACTTCATATTACATGTTTTTTCATATGTACAAACCTTCTTTACTAATAAATGCTTGTTTGTGCTTATTTTGAACAGGATGTCGAAAAATAAGAAGACTGTCACGAGGAAGCTCTTCCGCTTGGGGAGTTCATCGGCGAGTACTCCGGCGAGTACACCGAAGAGTCAGGAGGACACCCTATTCCAGGGTAGTTCCTCTTCTTCAAACAGACGTCGTCAAGAGCAGCTCCTGAGATGCATAGATCCGACATTAATTGGTCGGCCTATTGCATTTCAACTAGATGAGGAGGTAACTTTCAGATTGTTTTTTATGCCAGTTATAAACTATTACTAATTGTTTCAATACTGTTTTGTAGGAGGAACAACACTTGGAGAGTGCGGGTCATGAGGATGATCGGCCGGTGGGTGGCGGGCAAGAGGGGGATGTCCCAGAGTGTGCGGCACAGAGGGATGACCCAGAGGGTGTGGAGCAGGGGGATGACCCAGAGGCCGGTGCGGGGCAGGGGGATCTCCCGGAGGGTGCGGGTCAGGAGGAAGGTGCTGAGGCTGCCGGCGGGTCCTCGGTAACTTTCAGGACGAGTCACTTGGTCGCTCCACCAGTAGTCTCTTCCGGTGGAGCCAAGATCGAGATTACGCCTGTTGGTGACGGGTAAGTGTAATACTCTTCTGTTGTTTTGCTTTTGTTTTCAAAAAATTTCTTTCACTAAACTGATTAACTTTATTTATTATGTATTTCTAGATCTTGGATTGACTCTCGGTTCGACGGCACTTCGAGGGTCAGACAGGTTAACCAGATATTGGGTAACCTGTGCCGTCTGCACTACCCAGGGATGCTGACAATGCCGACCGGTGAGCGGGTTCTATGCCAAACATGGGACCAGTACCGGTTCGCTCCTGACGGGCGACACGGAACTGCTCAGGGGGCGGTGTCTCATGACTTCTGGGTATGCAAGTGTTTTTTCAATTTTCTTTTAGAATTTTCGAGTTACAACACTATACTAATCATTATTTTTGCAGTTACGCTTTTGCTTGCCAGAAGTCGGCAATCACCATAACCATGCGCTTGTAGTCTTCAACAACAATGCGCATAAGGTGGTGAAGGACGCCATTTCGTATGCCCGCATTCAAGCGAACAATGCTTACTACAAGGATAAGCTAGGGCAACGAATGAGCAAGGCGACGGGCTCATCGTCAGTCTATTTGACTGAAGAAGAATACCGTTCGGTAAACAATTCTAACTTTTTACCTCTTCGATTGTTGAGATTTGTTGTCATATAATACAAATAGCATCTCTGTTCAGGTGAGGATTCCGTGGTTGGCAAACCGCGAGGACGCCTATTTTGAATTCTGCAAGATTTGGTCTTCAGCAGCATTTAAGAAGACTTCCGAGCAGAAAAGACAATGCCGCGGGACGGATCCGAAGCACAGATATGGTGCCGACGGACATATTCGCCACGCTAAACGCTTGGTAAGACCGATCTGTCACTCTCTAGCTATAGATACATTGTAATGCGACTAACTCATTTCTAATGCACAGGAAGCTAAATCTGGCAACGTGCCAAGTGACATAGAGGTGTATACCTCTGGTCACAAAGGAAGCGATCCGGCACAGCCAGATGTCTTGTGTAGCCAGACAGCCACGGACCATTTGGTGAGATGTTATTAAGAGTTCACGTAATTTCATTTTTCTGCGTCTAGCTAATCGGACATGTTTTTTGCAGGCGCAGTATGGTGAACACATGGTTCAACTCCATGGAGAGAACTATGATTGGCGGAGAGAACCTGTGGACCAAATGGCCGTGTACTCCAGCGGAGGTGGCAAAAGCCATGGACGGTGAGACAATGTTTTTATTAATGTTTTGTGTATGGTATTGTGATGGTAACTAACCCCTGTTAATGTTGCAGGTACTCCATGTTCAATGGAGTTATTGACTCGAGAGCGGTCAGAGCTCAGAAGTCAGCTCAATCGTCGCAGAGCTCCGTCGGAGTTGGCTCCAGCCGTCGTCGCTCAGAAGAAACCCCGGAGATGGTTCGGATGAGGGAGGAATTGAGGCGGGTAAACGAGCACAACAGGAAACAACAAGAGTACTATACCGCCTGCTTAGCACAACAACATGCGTTGATCCAAGTAAGCTTACTTTAGAGTGTTGCAGTTCAAAAGTATTCAGAAATAGGTTTAGAACTAACTGATTACATTACAACATGTGTAGCAACTAGCCCAGCAAAACAGTGGATTTGACATGTCTATGTTCCAACCACTACCTCCCCCGCCACCACCACTATCTCCTACATCACCTGAGGTACCTCCTAAATACCTAAGTTAGCGTTTAGAAGTGTAGTTGAGTTCGTTTCTAATTTTGTCTATTTCTTCAGTGTTTCCGTACGCCTGGCCAGGATGGAGCCTCCGGGGCAAATGTGAACGAAGCAGGAGGCAGCGGCGGCGCCCACGACCCAAATGTGGGCGATCAGTGAGTATATGGACAAATATGACTTTGTATGTGGCTCTCGCTGTGTTTTGTGAATTTGTATGTGAGTTTGGATGTTATATGTGAATTCAGATGTTTACTGTGACTTTGGATGTGAATTCAGTTATATTATGTGATTTTGGATGTGATGTGTGAAGTGTGGATGTGATTTTGGATGTGAGATGTGGTTTTGGATGTTATATGTGAAGTTTGAATGTGATTTTGGATGTGAAATGTGATTTTGGATGTGTATTGTGAATGTATGTGAAATTGTGGTTGGATGTGAGTGTGAGTAGGGGAACCAGGAAAAAATAAAAAAAAAATACCAGGTAACTTCCGTCGGCTTTGACCATAGCCGACGGAAGTTAGCTGGTTTCGGCCACGTGGGCAGAAAGGCTAACTTCCGTCGGCTATGGTCAAAGCCGACGGAAGTTAGCTGGCCCTAACTTCCGTCGGCCAGGCTGGCCGGCGGAAGTTAAAGCCCCCCTGGTGACGTGGCAGTGTTCGGCGCTAACTTCCGTCGGCCACGTCAAGCCGACGGAAGTTAGTTAACTTCCGTCGGCCGCCGACGGAAGTTAGCTAACTTCCGTCGCCGCGCTTCCGTCGGCCAAAGGCCGACGGAAGATAGCGTTTTGCCGACGGAAGTTGGCTTCTTCCGTCGGGAAAGGGCTAACTTCCGTCGGCTTTGGCCGACGGAAGTTGCCTGTTTTGTTGTAGTGAACACGCTCCACAGCCGCTATGGCCTGCTCCGGAGTCCTCACTTCAAGATGGGCTTCATAAAGATCCAAGTCAGAGTAAAGTTTTTGCGAAGTATGAAAGTGGAAAGGTTTCAAAGTCTTACAGAGGTGTTCAAATGCCACCTCGTTTAGGCCCCCTCGGCCCGATGCTTGGAAGAGACCCTCCGGCCAAGAGTGCGCAAGGGGGCTGAGCCGGAGGGTGATGAACTCCTCCGTGAGGTCCCTCATGCTCATCTTCACTGCCACCCTCCGAAGGAGCGTGATTCTCGAGCGAAGGGCGTCGGGGCTCGTCTTCTCCACCCTTTCGCGTCTGTAAGAAATAAGTGCATTGGTACTCCGAAGGGGAGAGTTTGCGCCGACAGAGGCGTAGAACAACTCTTGATCCCACTTCAAGTACCATTTGCTGTTGGCGGCCCTCGCCGGGAAGGCATCTTGGTACTCCCTCCGAAGCTAGAAGTTGGTGCTTCTGAAGGCTAGAGCCCTCTTGATGCGGTCTGTACCTTCCCTTGGCTTCGGTTAGCAGTTGGCGTCGTGGAGGGCGATGAAGACGTCTGCGCGGCCCTCGCAACCTTCGGCCCTCATGGCCCATTCAAACACAGCAAGCCTCGCCACGGCGTTGGGCGAATGTTGAGGAAGTTCAAGGTTTTAAGCCCTCAGGACTTCACTCAGCATCCCCACTGCTGGCAGCCCGAGGCCGGCTTCGAAGAAAGCTTCGAACAGCACCACTTCATCAGCCAGAGGCCTCGGTATGGCCTTCGACTTCTTCGGAACTCTAAGTTGGATCTTCGCTGCAATCCTCGCTTCACAGGCCCTCCGGATAGACTCCTGTGTGGAGATCGAGGCCCTCATCTCCAATATTTGCTCGAACTTGTCGGATGGTGTCCGAAGGTCCCTCGGCCCCAACCACCTCGGTGCAGGCTTCGCTGTCGCACCTACCGCTCCCTGCAGTTGGGCGGAGCTCGAGCTCGGGCCCAAGGCCAAAGCCTTCGAAGCAACCTTCTTTGGCATTTTGTGGAGCTTCGGCGCGAGGGGCTAAAGCTACCGAGGGGTGCTTCGCGCGAAGCTAAGAGGAGAAGAGAGCGAAGGATGCAAGGCGCTGAGAAGAAAGCGAATGGGAAACGTGCCGAAGCCGTGTGCGGTAAACCCCTATTTATAGGCGGTAAAAATCCCGACGGTTCGTGGGCCGAACCGACTGGTAGGTGGGCCTCCAGTGAAGGCGAAGCGGCCCAGCGCACTGTAACCGTCATTTTTATAGCCGTTGCGGAGTCAGTTGATCTCCTCGAGGTCATTCTGACAGCTGACGCATGCAGTTGTTACCTGCGCATTTCGAAGCTATCTTCGGTCCAAGCTCCGAAGGCGTATTTTCTCTGAAGTTGTAAATTTCGGTCATTTGTCCCAAGGGCGCATGCACCCCTTCGTCCTAAAGGCCTGCATGCGAGGGGCTACTGTTGGGGGATTAAGTTTTCCCTTGAATAGGGGCCAAATGACGTCAGCCTCCGACAGCCTTCAGCCCGGAGCCCAACACTGTCGAAGCATGTTCCTTCTCGAAGAAGCTATTTCCAAGCCTCAAGGTACACCTCGAAGCCCTCTGGAGCGAAGCCTCCGAACCCCTTCGGAGCCCTCCGGAGCGAAGCCCTCAAGATTCCTTAAAGTTTACCAGAAGCTATGTCTTAGGCTAACTTCGAAGTTAACCTTCGAGCCTTGTTCGGAGTTAGCCTTCGAGCCTTGTTTTCAGTTAACCTTCGGGTCCTGTTTGGAGCTAACCTTCGGGCTACCTTTGGAACTCCTCAGAGCCAGTCTTCGGACCCTTTCCAGTCAATTCAAAGCCAAGTCTCCGAGACCCCAGTTCGGAGCCTAGTTCGGAGGCCTAGTTCGGAGCTCGGTTCGGAGTATACTTCAAAGCCCACTTCGGAGTGTGCTTCGAAGCCTCCCTTGCAGACTTCGAACCCAAGAAATATCTGCACCTCGCTACAGTATAGGAGTCATATCGGGGGCCCCTCCGCCCCTAGTATGTCGTTTAGCTGGTCAAGATGTGACGTTGTCTGACACGTCTGTAAAGCTGTAAAGCACTTTTGTACAGTAGCTAGCTCCTTTTTCCCTTTTTGCCCCTATGATCCTAGGGCTTATAGAGAGAATTTTGGTCTTTTCCTTAAGGCCTGCGTTCCTATAAAAGCAGGGCCAAGCCCTTGTAACAAGACACCTTCTCCAAGGGGCATGAAACCCTAGAGTTCACTTCTCCACACTGAGGCATACCATGCCAAATCCACCACAAACTGGACGTAGGGATATTATCCCCTAGGGGAGGCCCGAACCAGTATAAATCCTTTCTCCCTCTAAGAGAACCCTTCGAGGTTCATTTTACACTCTGTATACACACATACAAAACCTGTGCTGTAGCTAACAAAATTGCTACAACAACTGTGTTGTTGTTTCTTTGTCTAGGACACTGGTCGTTTATAGGCTAGATACTTTTAGGCATTAACGATCTGTTTATGTTTTCCTGCTAAGTCTTTTGAGGTGCGTTGGGTGTTGGGAGCAGGCCATTGATTCGAAAGAATTTTTTAGGCGCCCATTCACCCCCCCTCTGGTCGCTACTTTCGGTCCTACACCAGTTTCTTCCTCCACTCCTTTTCAGCCGGGGTTGGAGCTCCAAGAATCTTCTCCGAAGCTCGAACGACTTGCTCCGAAGTCATAGGTGTAGGACCGAAAGTAGCGACCAGAGGGGGGTGAATGGGCGCCTAAAAATTTATTGCTAAACTATATTTTAATCCCACCACCCAAAAGAACTAAACCAGACAAATAATATTTGCAAAACAAATTTCAGGAATTAAAGTTGTCTAGCTTAAAAATGACCGGCGTCCTAATTAAATTGATATTAAAGATAAACTAAATAAATATACAGCAGTAAATAAAGATACCTAGATAAAAACTCGAGACATTAATATTTCAGTCTAGAAATAAAATACTAATTAAATGAATAAAAAACGTGGATCATTAAAAAATAATTCAGTAATAGACCGAAATAAATGACTGCGACTAATAAATGATTCTTTTCTTTTTACATGAACAGATTAAACAAATATATTTAAATAACACTAGATAAAAATTTAACACATAAAATTTACTACGAATTTATTAATTTCAGGCTAATTAAAATAGATAATTATCTCTAAAAATGATCTACTAAAAACTAGGAGATTTAAACAAAAACTAACCTGTGTTCGTCGTTTTGCCGTGCAGCTACTTGCATTGGAGAAAACGAAATTTTTTCGGCGGAGTCCAGAAGAAAGAGCCACCGCAGTTTTCCATGTGCAACGAAGAGCTCTCCCGCCGAAGTGCTGCAAGCCTGCTTTGGGCCCCGCGCCGGTGAACAAAAAAACAAGAAACGTTGCAGCTTTGCTGCCACCTGACGCACGGCAGGAAACAAAAGAACCAGGCAGCTACACCGTGAGTCGTGCTCTTAAAAAAATTGCATTGGCTGGGAATACAACGGAGGCACACGTCGCGAGGACAAGAAAACAAAGCGCTGCTGCCGGTGCTGATCCAGAAACAATAGCAGTCCGTGGAGAAGAACCGCCGTTGAGATAAGCAGTACCGGAGGAAATTTTTGTAGATGAAAACTTTCGGTGGAAAAGTAAAAATGGACTGTAGATCAATCTAATACATGAAAAGTCTAATTTACCCTCGGGTAAAATTAAACTGACTCTAAAATAAATTCCGAAAATTACTAAACTAATCTTATAAAAATTACCTGACTCAAATAAAAATATTCTAAACTTAAAAACTAAATATTAATATCCTAAAAATGAATTTAAACATAGATTGTCAGTTTTACGCCGAAACTGACAAAGCGCCCACCGTCTTCGCACCGGGTACCGGATTGGGCCGACCCGACCCCGCATCTTCCTCAGCCCGGCATTCGCTCGCCGCCCGTGTACCTGAGTCAAAACTAGTCAACAGACCAGTGGATCATCTGCCGCTCCTAGCCATGTACCCGGATTGGGCCAGCACGACTCCGCGGCTCCTCTGCCCGGCCGTCGCTCATTGCCCGTATACCTGATTCACATGCGCCTCAGACTCGGCAGGTCTTCATCTCTCTCTTCCTTTGACTTCCGTTGACAATCACTCATCACATCTGGAATATCAAAACCATATTCTTCAACATGGTTTCTCAATCTCCCCCTTGATGAGTGCATTGTCAACACCCTTTTCAGCTCATCTCCAGAACCTGCAAAACACGTGGAAACAGGAAAACAAAGACAAAAAAAATAAAAGAAATAAAATAAAAGTTTAACCCTAATGACCAAAAGCCGAACAGAAGCAAGAAAAATTGTCATTATGGTTAACCAAAAATAAAGCCTCAAAAACAAGTGCAAATCTCAGAATTACCAACAAGAATAAACTCCCCTGAAATAAATCCCAGAGAAAGCCAAAAATATATCCAAAATTTCTCCCCCTTGTTGACAATTGGACTCATCAAGTGAGACTAAAAGCACTTTAAAGAGACATAAACACAAACTCCTCCTGAAATGCAGCCGCCCCTCAAAATATGGCATGAATGCAGATGGGGTGCAGGTGGAGTGTGAAAAGCATGCTTCTTAGATATGATTGACTGCTATTACAACATCTAACATGTATAGCAAAAGATATACTGTCTAAGATATATGGCATGATCAGTGTAACAGATGATATCTAAAGAAAGTCATTAGCACGTATTTTTAAATTTTTGCAAACAAAAACATCACCACATATTCTAGTTGACAAGCAAGGTAAAACATGAAATGCAAAAGCTAACTGATATCTACCAAGATAAGCATTGTCCAAACAAAGTGCTTCAGCAAACTTGTCATCTTTTTAAATTTTTCAGAGAGAATTTTTGTTCATTTCTGTCAGGGGTTATTTGCATGTCAAACCTTATGCTAACCGACCAAGTCAAGCCTAGGTCAGAACTAGACCATGAGAAGCTTAAGACATTGGTCTTGGCATACATTACACCGTCCTAGTTCATACCAACGTTCTATGGTAGGCAGTCCAGAACAATGCAATGCGACAAAGCAAACCCACCTGGATCTTTTCTGATAATCATAAAAATGCATAAATTTTTCATTTTTTTCTGAATTTTTTTATAGCACATTTTGCATATTTAAAGCATATAAATGTCCAAGTTGCATATATGCATCTAAGTAAGGATGTATCTACAAGGCATGTAAAAGATAGCGAAAGCATTCAGCCTACACACGCTAGTTACCAGAAGCAATGGTGATCATTTTTCAATTTTAAAGCATAAAAGCCATGCATATGACAAATATCAGATATATCATGTGAACTGAACCAGAACATGATCATTGACAAGTAATCAAGAACATATACTAGCTAGAGAAAGTAAAGCAGATTAATCATATAACAGAAGCAAGCTCGAAATGTGATAGATGATTATGCATGATATGAACGCACACAAAAAGACTCAATAAAGAATAAAAAGAAAGAAGAAAAAAAACTGATACCAATGAAAAGCTGACTCAAAATATCCCCAAAAGGATACACAACTCCCAATTCAAGATCAATAATCATGAGTGGGAACAAACGGTCCAACGCCAGGTTTGGCAAAGGTGTTAAACCAGTGTCGAGTCATCTGCTAATATGTAGGAAAGCAAAAGGAATCATATGAGTCTGGACCAAAACGCGGCTCAAAGCATGGACCTCTGTTCTTCCTAAAATCATAGTCACGAGGTCCAACATCGTATCCATAACGATTTGGAACTCTGCCGGAACGGAAACCACCCTCCGGAGCACGATCATAAAAACCATCTCCTCTACCACCACCTACACGACATGGCCTGGCCTCTAGCCTCTCTCTACGTTGAGGGACTCTCTGTCTACCACCCTGCTGGTAGTACTGCTCATGCCCACCTCGAGCTCTCTCTGCTCGCTCAACCCGCTTCCTCCTTAAGCAAAACTTCTCATGATGCCCGTCTCTCTGACAAAACTCACAGTGATAGGTAGGCTTCTTGGGATGTTGTTGTGGTTTAGGGTTCTTAAGCTTGGTGGTGTTGGGTGTAGCATCTTTGGTGTGAGAGGGTCCAGGTAAATAATCAAGAGAAGTGTGAAGAGTTTTAGGCTTAGGAATCCAGATCTGCTTCTTAGGTGGAGCTTTAGGTTGTTCTTGGATCACTCCATCCTTGGGCTGACTATTCTTAAAGGACTCAGTGGAGTGAGTCTTGGGATATCTCTGTTCGGGAGTCATCTTACTCCACTCCACTGCACGGCTAATGGCGCTCTCAAAATCAGCCTTTGTATATGTGTACCCTACCCCAAAACCATCCTGTCTCTTGAACTGCTGGATAATCATGCCAAGCTGTGGCTCTCTAGCACTAATCCAACTCAGGATTGAATGGAGGTAAAAATTCTCATTCTGAACATCAGCTAGCTCCTCTCTCAAAGAAGCTAACACCTCCACCTGAGACAAGCATTTCTCACAATCTTTATCAGCTTCGACATACTTCTCAGCTTTTAGCTTGATCAACTCCATTCTAATGGACAGGAAGTTCTCACAAACAGTGGATGGAACTGACAAGGTCTCAAGCTCTAGCTTAGTCTGCTCCAACTCAGCTCTCACTTCATCTAACTCGCTCAACTGCTCATCACTCTTGGCTCTCAGCTCACCTATACTAGCTAAATGGGATGGGCAGTCTACACAAGGTGCAACGACAGTGGCATGAGCATCTTTTAGCTCCTACTGAGCGCTCTCAAGCTTAGTGGCTGAGGAGCCATGCTGAATAGCATGGGCCTTATGGCTCTAGATGTGATGAGTCATTGTCAACGATAGTTGTTGGGGGAAAATATCTCATCTTCGGGGTTATTGCCGAAGCAGCATAAAGGCAGTCAACCAGTTCGAAGATTGTCCGAAGACCATCTTCGAAGATGCCCACGACCTCGTTCGAAGCCCGAAGACAGGCACTACTTCGAAGTATGTCTTCGAACCAAAGCCCTTCAGGATCTTTTCTGCCAGCTAAGATGGAAGACTTATCTTCTATCTTATTAGATTAGTCTTTTACCATTTTAGCCCTATTAAGGAAACCGAATAGTTTCCTTAATGTCGGTTGTAATAGAGGGGTAAATAGGTCTTTTCCTTAATGTTTAGGCCTATAAATACCCCCCATTTCACCCTGTAATAGGGACCGATTACAAGTGATTCAATACACACTTTCGAACTATTCTAAGCTATTATCCTTTCGGAGGCTTAGAACAGTTTGCTTCGCAAACACTTCGTTTGTTAGTTTCTTTTCTACATAAACCTGTTAGCGTAATCTTTTACGCCAACAGTTGGCGCCGTCCGTGGGGAACCTAGTCCAAAAAACTTCGTTCTCTACCAACTTCTTACATCATGCCTCCTAAGCGGAGCGCACCTCGTAATCCTACTCGGAGGTCTTCTCGGATCTCCGGAGAGATACCCTTCGACACAGTTGAAGTCGGAGGGTCTTCGACTATCCCTCCACCTCAAACTCCGCAGGGGGCTTCTATCCCTCGAGGATACGAAACCTCTCCGCCAACCCCTTCCATACTTCGACCGCCCGGAGCCACTCTGCCACCCTCCATTCCGATTCGAACTGATCATACCAGTTCTCAAGACCCGGAAGGTCCTTCCGGAGGAGATGAAGATAGCCTTGGAGACATGGCCACTCAAATGGCCAATCTTCAAGCCGAGGTAGCAAGGTGGCGACAAGAGGCTGCGAACAGGCTTCGCTCTCAAGCCACCCCAGCTATCCCCGAAGTGCCCGAAGACGACGATCTTGATTATCCCGAAGCCCCGGAGAACGCCTCTTATGACAATGAATCTCCGTTGCATCCTGAGCTTCAGAAGGTTCGCTTCGATCCGAAGTTCAAAGCTTCGAAGCTCTGCAAGTATGCCGGAGACGAAGATCCCAGTGAGTTTGCGCGTTCTTATGCCCTAGCAATTGAGGCTAGCGGCGGAGACAGAGAGACTATGGCGAAGTGCTTCCCATTAGCTCTTCAAGGAGTGGCGCTGAGATGGTTCTGGTCTTTAAAGCCAGGATCAATCATTTCGTGGTCACAATTGAAGAGGAAGTTTATAAGCAACTTTCAGGGCACCTTCGTGCCCCCCATGTCGACAGGAAGCCTTTTCCAAGTGAAACATCTCCCCGGAGAAACATTGAGGCAGTACTTCAAGCGCTTCGCTCACACGAAGTCGCAAATTCGGGGGCTGTCCACATCCTCGGTGGTTGATGCGGCTCGGGAAGGCGTCAGTCATAAAGGCCTTCTGGATAAATTACATTGGAAGAGCATCACCACAGTATCACAGCTGATGTCGTACTTTGAGGAGTACTCGAGGTCAGAAGATGGTTGGCTTCGGAGGACTACTGCTACTTCGACAATATTGACAGAAGTTAAAGCAGAGGTGAAGACTTCGGCACAGCCGCAAGAACCAGTCTTCGAAGTGCAACATGATAGAAGAAGAGGGCAAAAGCACCCTCGCTCTGAAGTTTTAAACATTGCACCCCCACAGAAGTTTGCACCAAGAGCTCCACAGTCTGCGGGGAACAAGTCCAGCGGTTGGAGGCCGCCAGGGAAAACGGCTGGCAAGGGCCAGACCCTTTTTTGTTGTATTCATGGAGAGAATCGAAGCCATGCAACTGACACCTGCAAGGCTATTCTTACCCTTCGTGGAGAATACTTGGAGAGAACTTCGGGTCGAGGTAGTACCGACCGAAGTCCAGCAGCAGCAGTGCGCCCGGAGCCGGTCCAGGCTGTGGCGCGGATAGAAAATTTTGATGCTGCAAGGCATCCTCCGGTGGCCAATGTTATGCCACCTCCGAAGCAAGAAGAAGGGCAAGATAGAGGAAAGAGAGTAGTTCTCCCTATCTCCGGAGGAGGTACCCTCGGAAGCATGTCCAAGAGACAGCGAAGAGAGTACGTTCGGGAAGTAGGCCATATTGGGACTTCGTCATCTGCAGCTGCAATGCCGGAGTGGTCTCATGTTCCAATATCTTTCTCTGCGGAGGATGCAGCTGGTATTAAGTTCCCGCATGCAGATCCATTGGTTATCACTGCTGATATTGCAGGGACTGAAGTCCGAAGGGTGCTAATTGACGGAGGTAGTTCGGCAGATATCATTTTTGTGCAAGCCTTCGATCAGTTATGCATTTCCCGGAAGCATCTTCTCCCAGCGGCTCGTCCTCTGCAAGGCTTCGCAGGACCTCCGCTTGATGCACTTGGCCAGATAGGCTTAGAAGTAACCTTCGGAGAAGGTTTACTAGCCCGAACTGAAGAAGTTATCTTTGATGTGATAGATGCCCCGTATGCTTATAATGTCATCTTCGGACGGGGCATGTTGAATCAGTTTGGAGCTGTGGCGCATCACAACTACTTGTGCATGAAGATGCCCACACAAGCAGGAGTCCTGACAATCTTCGGAGATCAAGCCATGGCTCGGAGGGCAGAATATGGTCATGGTCCTCCTCTTGATCCGAGGCAAGTAAACAGTGTCCAAGATAATGAAGAAATTTTTTCAGCCTCCTCCGAAGCTTCGAAGAAGTCATTTCCAAGACCAAGTCCCGAAGGAGAGATTGCAACGAAGGTCATTGTCAAAGATGGTAAAGAATACACATTTCAATTTGGTAAAGATTTACCTCCTGAAGTTGCAACTTCCTTGGAAAAGGTCGTAGAAGAAAATTTGGATGTCTTCGCTTGGTCTGACGAAGATATCACCGGAGTCGATCGGGATATTATTGAGCACAGTTTGCTTGTAAACCCGAAGGCTCGGCCTGTTCGACAAGGGCTCCGGAAGATGTCCGCAGAGAGAGCTGCTCTAGCTAAGGACGAAGTTGAAAAACTGTTGAAGGCTGGGATTATCAGAGAAGTGGCCCATACAGAATGGTTAGCCAACCCAGTCTTCGTCAGGAAGAAGTCTTCCGGGATGTGGCGCATGTGCATTGATTTCACATCTCTGAATAAAGCGTGCCCACGTGACCCCTACCCCATGCCCCGAATTGATCAACTAGTTGACTCCACTGCAGGTTCGGAGTTACTAAGCTTCCTCGACGCGTATTCTGGTTATCATCAAATATGGTTGAAGCGCGAAGATGAAATCAAGACGAGCTTTGTAACTCCTTCGGGAGTCTTCTGCTACGTAAGAATGCCCTTCGGCCTAAGAAATGCCAGGGCTACTTTTTCAAGATTAGTTGCTAAGGCTTTAGGTCATCAACTAGGTCGCAATGTGGAGGCCTATATGGATGATATTGTAATAAAGAGTGCTTTAAAGCACCAACATAGCCTAGACTTAGCAGAAACATTCAATAGCCTTCGGGCATGTGGGATCCGTCTTAACCCCGAAAAATGTATATTCGGAGCTAAGGCTGGAAAGTTGTTAGGGTACTTAGTTTCAAGCAGGGGAATTGAAGCTAGCCCTACTCAAATAACTGCGCTGCAGAAGATGGCTCCTCCGGAGAATTTAAAGCAAGTGCAAAAGCTGACTGGACGTCTGGCCGCACTTAGCAGGTTTCTATCAAGGTCTGCGGAGAGGAGCTTGCCAATCTTTAAAGCTTTGAAAGGGTCCGAAGATTTTGCATGGACACCGGAGTGTCAGAAAAGCTTCGAAGATATTAAAGATTATCTCAGCAATCTTGCTACACTTACGGTGCCTATTGCGGACGAAACCCTACTTCTGTATCTTGCATCTACAGGCTCAGCTGTCAGCGCAGTCCTTGTCAGAGAAGCGGATATCAATGGGAAGTTGGTCCAAAATCCTGTCTATTTTGTATCCGAAGCATTGTCAGGAGCGAAGACAAGATACTCCGAACTTGAGAAGTTCGTTTATGCTCTGATAATGGCTTCGAGGAAGCTAAGACATTATTTTTGGCTCATAATGTAATTGTACCAACTTCGTATCCCCTAGGAGATATGCTCCGAAGCAAAGATTCCACTAGAAGGATTGGAAAGTGGGCAGTAGAACTAGCACCCTTCGGCATATCTTTCCTGGCAAGGACAGCCATCAAATCTCAAGTCCTAGCAGACTTCGTAGCAGAGTGGACTCCACCTACGAAGTTGACTCCGGAGAAATCAGACGACGGAGTTTGGACTATTTACTCCGATGGGGCTTTCCAAGCATCCGGAGCAGGCATTGGGGCAGTATTGATTTCACCGTCAGGGCAAAGAGCAATGTACTCCGCAAGACTCAACTTTAAGTCTACCAATAATATAGCGGAGTACGAAGGAATTTTATTGGGACTCCGGAAAGCACGTGCTCTAGGGGCTACAAGGATAATTATAAAAACAGATTCTCAGATAGTAGCAGGGCACGTAGACAAAAGTTTTCAAGTCCGACATCCACAGCTTGCAAAGTACTTGGAAGAAATCCGCAAGATCGAAGCACATTTCAAGGGTATTTCCATTCGGAGTATACCAAGAGCTGAAAATGTGCAAGCGGACATTTTAGCGAAGGCTGCTGCCGGAGCTATGGATGTGCCTGACGAAGCTTTCTATGAGGAGCTCAATGTACCTTCGGTGCCACAAGTTGCTTCTGCAGAGATTCTCTGCATTCCTAGTGCAGATTGGAAAGATTCGATCATAGAACTCTTGCAAGGAGGAACAAATTTGCCCGAAGAGCCCCAATTGTCAAGATTAAAGCTCAGAGCAAGAAACTATCAGTTAATCAACGGTATATTATACAAGGCCGGAGTATGTTCCCCTCTACTCCGATGTATATCTCAAGCCGAAGGCCAAGAAATTCTTCGAGAAATTCACGAAGGCCTTTGTGGAAGTCATTTAGCCCCTAGAGCTCTGGTAGGAAAAACACTTCGCCAGGGGCTTTATTGGCCCACAATAACAGCTGATGCGGAGAGCTTGGTCCGCACTTGTCAAGGATGCCAGTGGATGGGTCGACGGAGTCATCGCCCACCAACAGCTCTTCAAGTCATTGCTCCGGTATGGCCTATGGCCAGATGGGGTATGGATCTAATTGGTCCCTTTCCGTTAGCAAAGGGAAATCTGAAGTTCGCAGTGGTAGCCATTGAATATTTTTCTAAGTGGGTGGAAGCAGAGCCCTTAACAGCTATCACTTCGAATAATGTACAGAAATTCTTCTGGAAGAACATTATTTGCCGGTTCGGAGTGCCTAGATATCTCACAGTTGATAATGGAACACAGTTCGACGCAGAACCCTTCAGGAAGTTTTGCGAAGACCTAGGCATTCAACTATGTTTTGCTGCAGTGAGACATCCTCAGTCGAATGGAGCCGTTGAGAGAGCCAATGGAAATATTTTATCAGGGCTAAATCGAAGAATAGTAGGATTATCAAAGGGACTGTGGACCGAAGAGCTTCCGAAGATTCTGTGGTCCATTCGGACTACGCAAACAAGGTCCACAGGTTTTACTCCGTTCAGACTACTATTCGGAGATGAAGCAATGACTCCAGCGGAGCTCAAAGGGGGATCATTTCGCAGCACCGAACCAGACATCGAAGAAGAAAGACAAGCTTCGTTAGATTTGTCAGAAGAAAAAAGACTTCGAGCTGTAGCTAATTTATCAAAGTATCATCAGCAGACGAAGACTTGGTATGACCCGAAGGTTAAGCTCAGCGAGTTAAGGCCGGGTCATCTTGTTCTACGAAGCATTATAGCACCAGGGAAGTTAGGCAATAAATGGGAAGGTCCATATCTAATTGTCCGCTCAGGGCGCCCTGGTTCATTCAAATTAGCTAATTTAGAAGGTGAAGAGTTAGCACATACTTGGCATGCGGAGCACCTAAAGCGATACTTCGCATAAGGGCTCCTTGTAATTCGCTTGTAATCACCTCTAAATTAATAAAGCATACACCCTGATATTTGCCTTCCCCTTGACACTCCTAGTTTCCCGAGCGGACGCGCTGGGACGGAAGTCGATCGAGAGGGAAGTGTCATTAAGCTGGGCTGTATTTCCGGACTTCGTACCCATAAAGTCGAAGCCTCCGGTGTGGTGGCTGAAATCCATCCGGAGCCCAAGCTGATACCTTGTAGGCATCCGTAAAAGAGCCAATACCACATTCTACGGAGTCCAAGCTTCGGCTGGTAGACTTCCGTAAAAAGAGCCGAAGGTGGCCAAAATCTACGGAGTCCAAGCTGCAGCTTGCAGACATCCGTAAAAAGAGCCGAAGGTGGCCAAATTCTGCGAAGTCCAAGCTTCGGCTGGTAGACTTCTGCAAAAAAGAGCCGAAGGTGGCCAAATTCTGCGAAGTCCAAGCTCCGGCTGGTAGACTTCTGCAAAAAAGACCCGAAGGTGGCCAAATTCTGCGAAGTCCAAGCTCCGGCTGGTAGACTTCTGCAAAAAAGAGCCGAAGGTGGCCAAATTCTGCGAAGTCCAAGCTCCGGCTGGTAGACTTCTGCAAAAATAGCCGAAGGTGGCTAAAGCAAAACAGCATTTAAGCCATGAGCTTCGAATGTCTGTTCATATAAGTCCAAAGTGACAAATTTCTTAAGACACTAAAGTGTCCTGGAAGTTATCTCAATTGATTTCTTTCGTAAAGCAAACAAAGGTACCAAGTTACCATTCTTCTGACTACAAATAGTCGAAGACATTTCATAAGATTTCAAAAGATCTTTAAATGACAGAGGGGCTCCGAACCCCCAAAAAATTGTACTCCGAAGTTTTTTCTTTGCGCATAACCATCTTTGAATCAAGTTCGAAGTTGCTTATACCCAAAGAGGGGCTAGTAAATATGGAGACAATTTTAAATCGGCATTCATTATTGAAATAAATGTATTTATAGATTACATTATGAAAAATTGGTATCTATACCAAGAAGGAATCGGAGACCTCTTCGGTCCCGAGAGCTAGGGGTGGAACGACTAGTTCCAACATCGGAAGTTCTAAGAACTTTACGTTTAACTCTCTTCCTCCCCTTCGAAGCTCTAAAATCCTTTTGCTCTTGTTGAAGCTCGGCCCAAGTTCGAAGCCGCTCGGGGCTTCTTTCCCAGCTTCTAAGATCTTCAGATCTTTTATTTTGGGCTTCACCTTCGTCTTCGGACCAATTAGTGTCTTCAGAAGACGAGGTGTTTGCGTCAATCTCTTTATCTTCCTCTTTAATATAAGACAGTACGTCTTTGATTACTTCGGGCGCAATAACGCCGGAGTCATCTCGAGGAATAAGAAATCGAGGACGCTTATAACTCTTTAGAAGTTCGAAGGTGTTCCACAATGAGCGAACTTCGCTGTTAAGCTCTAACACTTCGATATCTTCCATAAGAGGCAAAGCCTAAAAATATGACAAACAAGACTTTCATTGATAAATTTTTACAAGCATAAAGCTTTACATGGTTAGAAATCCTAAAATATTCCTAAACCTGTGGGTTCGAAGGAGGTTGACTGCTCGAAGCTTGGCTTCGAACTTGCTTCTGGCGTTGGCCAAGCAGCAGCCACACCTTCGGAAGGTTTGAGAAGTCGGTCGTCGTCGAAGGTGATTGGACCTCTTCCTGCGTCCGGAGTTATTGATCGGCCCAAATCCTCGTAATAGCGAAGTAGACCAACAGCAGACACTTGTCCGGAGAGTTCTCCGTATCTAATGCCCGCCGTCTTCATCTGCTTCGCCACCCCTTGGATCCTTTTCAACCGGCGCAGAAGGCTGATGTTATCATCAGAAGGGAGAATTCCGGTAGTACCGAAGTACTCCAGGACTTCTAACAACTGATTCATAACCTCCGCAGCCACCTTCTCAGACTTCAACTTATCTTCGTTCAGCGCATCCTTCGTCGAAGTAACTTCGTCCAAAACCCCAGAAAGCCTAGCATTCTCAGTGGTCAAAGTGTTTTTCTGTGTCAACAATTGGCTAGCTTCCTCTTCGAGTCAGACGAGCCTAGACCCTGCAGTAGCATGCTCCGCCCGCAGTTTTTCAACCTCTGCTCGAAGCACAATCCTTTCCGCTTCGAGCTCTTTCTTTGCAGCTTCCAAGCTTTGCCTGGCCCTTCGCTCTGTTGATATTATATTGTCCATTTGAGTCACTCGACTTTCAGAGATGTTAAAATTCCTTTGAAGAGTGCTATTTTCTTCCCGAAGCCGAGCGATTTCTTCGTCATTGCATAGACTTGCAGCTCGGGCCAAGACAGTTTGCTGTCAAAATAAAAACTAAAGTAAATATTTATTCGAAGATAAATTCTATAATATTTCGCAGTTACTTCGTACCTGGTAGGCTGTACGTTCAATAACGGCATTAAGCTCCGTCCTGTCAGCCTTGCTCAGGATGGCCACTAATTTGGTCTCCCCTATGTCACGACTAGCTCGATCCAAAGGTTCGAGCAAAGTCCGAAGACCAGTTGTTTGCCCTAAGAAAGGAGCCAGCAAGGGGAGCATGCTTATTGCCTCTTGGTCATCTTCGTTCAACGAAGGACCGGAGCTTTGGCCTATGGTCTTCGGAGTCACTGGAGTTTGAGCCTCCCTGGAAGATTGGCTCTCGTCTGTTGAATCAGACGGAGTTGATTCAGAGCTTATAGCAGGCAGGGGCTCTTTTTGTCTTTTGCCTCTTCCAGGTCCCTTTTGAGTAACTCTCAGGGCTGGATCCGAAGTCGTCGAAGGCCCAGGAATTATTTCCTCCTGACGGACTTCTTCCATAGGAGTGGGCTCTGTAAAATAATGAAAAGTATTATACATAATATAAAAACTCAAATAAATACAAAAAGTTATTCGAAGTCTACCTTCGGCATTTTGCGGAGGAGTCATCGTCGGACTGTTTGGTGGATCGAAGGCTAATTCTTCTTCCGAATCAGCCGTTAAATCTTGGACTGCAGGAGCATCGTCCTGGGTAGTCCTCGTTGCTTCTTCGGGAATCGAAGCCATAGTGACTTCGACCCCACCTTCATTCACAGGAACTCCGTCCTGAGTTACATCTTCTTGAACTACCGAAGTCCTTGGTTGATCAACATTTTCTCCGGACTCCGGTACGTTCGCAGTTACTTCGGCTTGTGCGGCCCTTTGAGTTTCATTCTCTTCCATCAGGTGCACAAGTAACCTTCCCGTTTCTTCTTGGGAGTCGGAAACCGAAGCTCTTGAGCTCGAAGGTACAGGATCTAAAGGTGCGAGGTTCTTCGGCTTCTGAGCCACCCTCTTCACCGGAGTTTTTGCTGAACTTGAAGTTCCAGCTTCGGTTTTCCTTTTCTGAGGCCCTTTCTCCAAAGGCGCCCAATCCATCAGAGGGGGAGGAGTGAGTTTCAGCATTCCCCATACTCTGTTAAATCTCTCCCAACTCCCAACCAGTTTAATTCGCCACTCTTTCTCAGTCGGAGTTGGAGCACCCAAGATCTTTTCCGAAGCCCTTATAATCTGTTCTGAAGTAACAGGGGCTGAAGAAACTGCAAAATAAATAATTCAAGTCAGTTTTTTCTTCGAAGTAAATATGTTTAATGCATGTTGGTTTCAAAGTTACCTGTAGGACTTGAAGTCAAGTTAATTTTGCAAAGACCGCCTTCGGAGTCATCTTCGAAGATGATAGGCCAGTTGGCCATCAGTGGAGGAATTTGAAGACCGATGAATTCTTCAGCCAAGTCTCGCATACTAAGCCTTCGGCTAACTTTTTCAAGCAGGTTCAGACGGGCTTCGAATTGGCCTTCGTCGGGACGCACCAAAGCTTCCTTTCGGAATTGGATTTCTTTAAGAGGTCCGGCCAGAGGATTGCTTGCCCCAACTTCGGCATAGAACCATTTCAGAATCCAATCGGTGTACCATCTGGCGTTGATAGCTTTAGCAGGAAAGCGAAGGGCATACTCATCCCGAAGTCTAAAGTTGATACTGCCAAAAGATATTACTACTTTTTCACCTTCGGGAGTTACGAAGGTTTTCGGCTGGCAGGTTGCTCTATGTAATGCAGCGAAGATTTCCGCCCTTCCTTCACATCCTTCGGCTCTTAAGGCCCACTCGAAGATAGCTAATCTAGCTACCGCATTCGGAGATAGTTGGGGGAGAGTTACATGGAACAGGTCGAGTACCTCCGCCAAAAAGTCCACTGCAGGAAGACCCAAACCAGCTTCGAAAAAAGCTTCGAACACTACTACTTCTCCGGGTCTTGGCACTGGAATCACTTCTTTCCCTGGTTTCCGAATCATAACTCCCGCACCAATATTCCCTCCTACTGCGATTGTCAAGGACTCTCTTTTGCAGGTCGAAGGCCCCAATTCAAAGGACTGATCTAAATATTTGGTCGATGGAGGGCACAGACCTTGGTCATCGGCGATTTGGGGATTTCTCCCCCCTGCCGCCATGGATGTTGCCGCCTGCATCGAGGGTGTCGCCGCCAATGTTGCTGCTGCTGCTGCTGCGGCCGCCTGTTGCCGAGCCAAGGCCGAAGGAGGCGCAGATCCTTTGGTCTTCACCATCGCGATTGCTGGATTGATCTCAAGAACTCAAAGGGCTCAAAAGCTTTTAACTGAGAGAAAGCGGTGAAAAGGTAATCGGGTAAGTTTTGGGCTCTTTATTTATAGCCTAATCGTTCCGTTGGTTACCGTTTGGGCTCTGCCTTTTCGCATTCCCGCCCGTTATTTTCCTCCGGAAATAACGCATCACATAACTTCCGTTAGAAACAGGAACTAACGGCTATTTTTTCTAAGTCTAAAAAGACTTTCGAACTTCCTGAGTCAGTTCTAAGATAGTTCGAAAAGTAATTACCTTACGACTGATTCGAGGTTCATATCTTCATGCATTTCGAAGATAAAATAAAAACCAATAACCCCTATGATTGGTTATCTTTTCTTTCCGTATACTGCTCTCCTAACGTTACAGGAGAAACGGAGAAGCGTATTCGAGGGGCTACTGTTGGGGGAAAATATCTCATCTTCGGGGTTATTGCCGAAGCAGCATAAAGGCAGTCAACCAGTTCGAAGATTGTCCGAAGACCATCTTCGAAGATGCCCACGACCTCGTTCGAAGCCCGAAGACAGGCACTACTTCGAAGTATGTCTTCGAACCAAAGCCCTTCAGGATCTTTTCTGCCAGCTAAGATGGAAGACTTATCTTCTATCTTATTAGATTAGTCTTTTACCATTTTAGCCCTATTAAGGAAACCGAATAGTTTCCTTAATGTCGGTTGTAATAGAGGGGTAAATAGGTCTTTTCCTTAATGTTTAGGCCTATAAATACCCCCCATTTCACCCTGTAATAGGGACCGATTACAAGTGATTCAATACACACTTTCGAACTATTCTAAGCTATTATCCTTTCGGAGGCTTAGAACAGTTTGCTTCGCAAACACTTCGTTTGTTAGTTTATTTTCTACATAAACCTGTTAGCGTAATCTTTTACGCCAACAATAGTCAAAGAGGACAGAAGAAGAAAGGAGATCTGCCTTTTCATGGGCCGCGTGTGACTCAGGTACACAGGCAGCGAGCGACTGTCGGGCAGAGGGGCCGCGAAGTCGGGCTGGCCCAATCCGGGTACATGGGCTAGGAGCAGCAGAGGACCCACTGGGCTGTTGACCAGGAGTGACCCAGGAACACGGGCGGTGATCGATTGTTGGGCTGAGAGAGCTGCGGAGTCGGGCCGGCCCAATCCGGGTACCTGGTGCAATGTCGGTGGAGGCTTTGTCAGTTTCAGCGCAAAACTGACGACCGCTGATCTCGCATCGGACTGTCCAGAAGAGAAGCCGTAGTCGCTACGAAATCTTAGCTTCTGGATAAGTCATCTGTAAATAGGAGTTTACTATTTTGTCCCTATGCCCACAGTCAATCAGTCGAGTCTTTAAAAATATCCTAAGGGCAGTTTGGTCTTTTCCATTTATTTTAGCGTTTGTAAAAAACCCTAGGGGTATTTCTGCATTTCCCCCATTTATTGGGCTGCCTATAAATAGACCCCAATCCCTAGGGTTAGGGTTAACTCACTTTAATCAAAACATCAGAGTTCACTTTCCCCATTTTTTGTTCTTGTTCATTTCGTGTTCACTGTGAGAGCCGCCGCCATTGTTTCTCTCCTGTTCTTCTTGAGCTCAACAGGATTTGTGTCCTTGGCTTAGCGGGAATACACAATTGCAGTTCTACAGTCGTCACGCCATAAATTTATTCACTGATTGCCTTGCTTTGCGTGCCTGGTATGTTTATCGGTGTTAAAATCTCCGCCAATGCATGCTTGTTTTGTTTTTCACTATGAGTTCGTTTATTGTTTCTGAGATTTCAGCACAACATACGAGTTCCTTCTCTCTCGTGCACGCTTTCACTGGTTGCTGTTTTATTTAATGAATATATAGAACAGCTAGCTTGCAATTTTTATCGAAGCTAGATAATAGCCTGCAGATTGCAGTGGGGTCAGCTGCTACTGTGCTTGCATGATTCCCTACGCCAAGCTAGCTATGCTCTGTTCTGATCGATAGCTGGATACCGTGCAGCTTGCAAGGTCTTTTCAATTTTTTTTATTCTATGTCTGTGTTATGCGATACAAGCATGATTTGCCATGTTTTCTATTTTATTCATTGCTGTAGTGACTAGTCTTTCTAGCTGCAGATAGCTTTGCCAGCAGGAAATATTTTATTTCGGTTTCAGAGTGTTTGCACTTGGTATGGCTAGCTCCGTTGGCCTACAGCTTCGCTTGCTATCTCCGAAGCATTTCTAGCGAAGTAGTTGTTGGGGGAAAATATCTCATCTTCGGGGTTATTGCCGAAACAGCATAAAGTCAGATAGCAGATTCGAAGGTTTCCAGACGTTCATCTTCGAAGATACCCTGAGTCAAGCTCGAAGTACGAACAATAGGCGTTGGTTCGGAGTACATCTTCGAACTAAGGCTTTTCGAGATCTTTATTGCCAGCTAAGATGGAAGATTTATCTTTTATATCATTAGATTAGTCTTTTACCATTTTAGCCCTATCAAGGGTACTGAATAGTTTCCACTATGTCGGTTGTAATAGAGGGGTAAATAGGTCTTTTCCTTAATATTTGGGCCTATAAATACCCCCCATTTCACCCTGTAATAGGGACCGAATACAAGTTATTCAATACACACATTCGAACCATTCTAAGTTATTATCCTTTCGGAGGCTTAGAACAGTTCACTTCGCAAACATTCTGTTTGTTAGTTTCTAATCCATAGAAACCTGTTAGCGTAATCTTTTACGCCAACAGTTGGCGCCGTCCGTGGGGAACCTAGTCCGAAAAACTTCGTTCTCTACCAACTTCTTACATCATGCCTCCTAAGCGGAGCGCACCTCGTAACCCTATTCGGAGGTCCTCTCGGATCTCCAGAGAGACACCATCTGATACGGTTGAAGTCGGAGGACCTTCGACATTCCCTCCACCTCAAACTCCGGAAGGAGTTTCTATCCCTCGAACATACGAAGCTTCTTCGCCAAATCCTTCCATACTTCGACCACCTGGAATCCCTCTTCCACCTTCCATCCCACTTCGAACTGATCCTACTAGTTCTCAAGACCCGGAAGATCCTTCCGGAGGAGATGAAGACAATCTTGGAGATATGGCCACTCAAATGGCCAACCTTCAAGCTGAAGTAGCAAGGTGGCGACAGGAAGCTGCGAACAGGCTTTGCTCTCAAGCCATCCCAACTATCCCAGAAGTGCCCGAAGACGACGAACCCGATTATCCCGAAGCCCCGGAGAACGCCTCCTTCGATAATGAATCTCCGCTGCATCCTGAGCTGCAGAAAGTTCGCTTTGATCCAAAGTTTAAAACTTCGAAGCTCTGTAAGTATGCCGGAGATGAAGATCCCGGAGAGTTCGTTCGTTCTTATGCCCTAGCAATCGAAGCTAGCGGAGGAGTTCGAGACACCATGGCAAAGTGCTTCCCCTTAGCTCTTCAAGGAGTGGCATTAAGGTGGTTCTGGTCCTTGAAGCCAGGATCAATTAATTCATGGGGGCAGCTGAAGAAGAAGTTTATAAGCAATTTTCAAGGCACCTTCGTGCCTCCCATGTCAACAGGAAGCCATTTCGAGGTGAAATAGCTCCCGGAGAGACATTGAGGCAATATTTCAAGCGCTTCGGTCATACGAAGTCGCAGATCCGGGGGTTGTCTGCATCTTCGGTAGTTGATGTAGCTCGGGAAGGTGTCACTCATCAAGGCCTTTTGGATAATCTTCATCGGAAAAGCATCTCCTCGGTCTCTCAGCTGATGTCATACTTCGAGGAGTTTGCGAAGAAGGTTGGCTTCGAAGGACTGCAGCTACTTCATCCATATTGCAAGAAGTCAAAGTAGGAGTAAAAACTTCGGCACAGCCGCAAGAACAAGTCTTCAAAGTTCAACATGATCGGAGAAGAGGACAAAAGCACCCTCGTTCTGAAGTTTTGAATATTGCACCCCCACAGAAGTTTACACAGAGAGCTCCACAGTCTTCGGGGACAAGGCCAGCGGTTGGAGGCCGCCAGGGAAAACGGCTGGCAAGGGCCAGACCCTTTTCTGCTGCATCCCTGGAGAAAATCGAATCCATTTAACTGATACTTGCAAGGCTATACTTACCCTAAGGGGAGAGTATCTAGAAAGAACTTCGGGTCAGGGTACTACCGACCGAGTTCCAGTTGCAACGCGCCCAGAGCCGGTCCATGCTGTGGCGCGGATAGAAAACTTCGATGCCGCAAGACACCCTCCAGTGGCCAATGTTATGCCACCTCCGAAGCAAGAGGAAGGGCAAGACCGAGGGAAAAGAGTAGTCCTCCCCATCTCCGGAGGAGGTACCCTCGGAAGCATGTCAAAGAGACAGCGAAGGGACTACGTCAGAGAAGTAGGCCATATTGGGACTTCGTCGTCTGCAGCTGCAATGCCGGAGTGGTCTCATGTACCGATATCCTTTTCTGCAGAGGATGCAGCTGGCATTAAGTTCCCGCATGCAGACCCGCTTGTTATCACTGCTGATATTGCGGGCACTGAAGTTCGAAGGGTGTTGATTGACGGAGGCAGTTCGGCAGACATCCTTTTTGTTCAAGCCTTCGATCAATTGTGCATCTCCAGAAAGCATCTCCTTCCAGCGGCTCGTCCTTTGCAAGGCTTCACAGGACCTCCGCTTGATGCACTTGGCCAATAGGCCTGGAAGTTACCTTCGGGGAAGGTTGTTTGCCCGAACTGAGGAAGTATCTTCGATGTTGTAGATGCCCCGTATGCTTACAAT